>VYXB01000436.1:0-88549 GCA_013397135.1 Pachyramphus minor
AGGAGAAAATATATGAGCATTTTAAAATATAACCCCGTCCAAGACCTCTTTTGTTCTTCACTGGTGTGTCCTACGTTATTCATTCAGGTGGGGGAGTTGTCCCCAACCTCAAGTCTCAGCCAAGGAGATTATTTTCCTTCTCCTCAGGTGTTTTGACATCTCCAGCTGAACCCGCCTGGGGACCCAATCGCCCCCTGCGATTTCCCTTATGTTCTCCCCTTCCAGCGGGACAATTGTGGCCACCGGGATGCCCGTGGCCGGACCCCCAAAGGGCTGTGCCAGCCTGTCCCTGCCTGGGTGGCACTGAGGTGACCAAGGCCACCCTGGGCACATCAGGGTGATGATCCCTGTGCCGGGGCAGCACCAGCTCAGCTTTGGGCAGACCCAGGAGCTTGGAGAGTGGGCAGCAGCCCCCCCAGCCTGGTGCTGAGTGTGTATGGAATGTTTTCCAGCCCCCGTCCCTGCTGGAGTTACCCCGTGGAGCAGGAGCGGTGCCGGGAGCAGTGGGTGGGAGAGCAGGAGCCGTTAGCGCTGGCCTTCCCTTAACCTGGATTTGTTGCCAGGTACAAACAAGATTGAACTCGCTCCTGGGTTTACAGCGCAGATAAATCCTCCCCCGACGGCTGCAGAGCCGGTCAGATAGAGACGGCAAATCAGAGTCTCAATTTGGTTAGTGACGATCCCTGCGTTTGCAGCTCGGCTGCGATATTTTTTCATTTGGGAAGCGCTGGGAGGAGGCTTTTGGAGGGCAAGGGAAGGGGCACGGGGCGTTACCTGCCTTGGCAGCGACCTGCTGCTCCCCAGAGCTGCCCATTCCCTCTCCCTGCCCCATATTTTGGGAGCCCCCAGGGACCCGGGAGCACCCGCCTGGCCACGCTCCCATCCGCCGGCTCCTGCTGCAGAGGGTGGTTATGTGTCTCGTTAACCTCCGGGCAGCGGTTTGTGTTTGGAGAGTAAATATTTACCTCCCTTCCTGAGGGTTTTTGTCCCCCATCCCCCGGGTGGAGCGCGCTGGGATCTCGGGGGGCAGCGCTCGCCGGGATGCGCCGCGGGCTGCCCGGGGTCACTGCTGTCCGCGGAGCTCCAAAACCACATTTTGCTTTGAAAATCGGGTTTGCTTCTATATTTAACGATGCTAATAACAGAAAGGAAAGCAAAGCCAAGCTGGCCAGTAGGTTTTTTTGTGTGATTTGGCTTTTTTCTTTTTTTCCCTTATGTTTGGTTGCTGCTGTGTTTCCTGCTGCATTTCTGCTACCCTCCACCCCCCAAAGGCGGGGGGCATTCCCAGCCCCCCAAACCTGGGGAAGGGCTCTGCTCCCCCTCCTCTGCTGCCGGCGAGGGAGGAGGAGGTTTGCACCTTGGCCAAGTCGTTGCTGTTTTTCCAGCTTCTGCGGGGATCAAAGTGCCTGTTTTGACTCTCCTCCTGATTCCTTGATAAGAAAAGATGATTGTAATGCAATTAAACCTCTAACACATGCAGTGGCTTTGGGCTTTTGTTGTGTCTCCGGGCTGGGTGTGCGCAGGATTCACCCTTGCCCTGTGAGCAGCACGGAGACAAGGAGCTCAGGGACAGCACACACGAAGGGGCCCGGAGCCCTCTGGTTTATCAGGAGCCTCCTAACACCAGATTTCCTTAAACCCTGAGCTCTTGGAGATGTGGGATCAGGAGGAGACTCCAGCTTCCCCTTCAAAATGCTATTCTTGGTGCTCCGAGGGGGTGGAGAGTGGAAGATGCTGTATCGGGGGCTGCAGGACATGCTCGGGGGGGCTCACTCTTGGAAACACGTCTTGCTTGGTGGCACCGGCCTGGCCACTTAATTTCTGTGCATCCCCCGTGCTGACAGAGATGGAGTGAGGTGTCAGTGGAGTGTTTTGAAACCCTTAAGGGAAGGGCTGTGATCTTGGCCCTCTCCGTGCCTCGCTTTTGCGGCGAGGAGGGACTCTACAAATAAATACAGACAGATGAGCTCTTTCACTGGTAATTTGTCACTTCATAATTGCCAAAGAAAAGCAGGTTAGTTTTCTCCTCCTGACCTCTCTCAAGTAGCCTTTTCACCCCAGCTGGCCCCGGGGCCGGGGTCGGGGTCCCGCTGTGACCCCTCGGGGCAGCCCCTGCCCGAGCTGGGGCCGCAAAGGGCACCTTGGCCTTCTGTGGCACGTTTTCCAAGTGACATTTCCATGGGTGCCCTCATGGCATGTCCCAGGGTACCCTCGCCACCTCGCCCCTGTGTGGGTGGAAATGGGAGCACTGGGAGAGCTCGGAGGACCTGGATTTCAGGGTCATGCTCCGAATTTGGGAGTTCGAGCAGTGGGGACACAGCGTGAGATCCAGCTGATCCTCTCCCTTACCCCTGTGCTTTCCTCTCCATCCTTGGCTCCCCAGGACAGGGTGGGAGTTGCACTCCAGCTTTTTCCAGGTGGGACTTCGTTCTGGAAAGTCCTGGGCGGTTCGTCTGCTGGGAGCGAGCGTGGGTGAGAGGGGATGAGCAGGGCAGGAGGCTGATCCCCGGGGCATGCGGGGCCAGAGCCTTGGGGAGCCCCCAGGGGCCGGCGTGGCCCGTCCGAGCAAAGAGCAAAGTGCTGCTGCCATCTCCCGACCGGAGCGAGCCCTGCCCGGGATCCTGCTTCCCTTCCTGGGATGCCCATTCCCCTTCCCGGGATGCCCACGCCTCTGTCCAGGTTCCATTTCCCTGCTCGGAGCAGCTCCGGGACTGGAAGGAAACAATCTATCCTAGAAAATGGGTTTTGTTGGTTTATTACTCTTATTCGACATCATCCTGGAAGGCTTCAAAGATCAGAAAGCAAAGCTCTCCCTCTCTCTGGTGCTCCATGGTACCCAACATCAGATCCTTCCAAGCAGCTTTCTGACCCTGTAAGATGCTTCCCTGTCAGTCACCCCCATCTCCTTCCCTCCTCCTTGCCCTGACCCTGAAATTTCTGTCCTGACTGAAATTTCTCGCTGAGGCGACTTGCACAGAGATCAACAACCCAAACACTGTATCTAAAGCATTTTAAACTCATTTCCCCCTCAGAGCACCAGCTCTGCTCTTCCCTCTCAGTCTGACAAAGGGTTAACAAACTGCTCAAGCAAAGCATTGCCTAAAATGAGGATCTTTCTTTTCCAAAGAGCCCGAGATCCCAAGGCACAGGCGAGAAATACTGGCCACAAAAATTTTGCATCTCTCTCCCTTACAACGCTGGCAGTGAAAACCTTGTTTGGCTTCACAGGCAAGATTTTCCATACCGTGCTCCAACGCAACTCAATTCCACTAAGCCCACATCTTGTTTTTCTTCTGACAAAGTGAGGTATGATTCTTGGCTCGGTGATTCTCTGCTGTGGAAGACTAAATGAAAAGATGCTTTTAAAGCTCATTCACTCAACACTCAACTCAAAACCCAAGGGGAGGGTCAAATGGAAATTTGCTGAAGTTATCAGCCAGGCTTTTTGCTGAATTTCTTTTATGGTGGGTATTAGCCTGAAGAGCATTAAATGAAGACACAAGTGTTTGCTGGGATGTTGTTAAAGGTAGAACAGCCTGATGAGCAAAGCAGCAAGGCCATTTAATTTATTTTCTTACAAAAAGCTTGCGTTTGAGTCACTGTGATTCCTGAGGACTCAGCTTTCGGTGTTCATTTGTGTGGACCTTTTAATTTATAGCATAAAAGCACCCTGCCTTGTAACAAGAGCAGCCATGTCCTTCACAAGGTAGGAGCTGCCCTGTGTGAGTTCTCTGGAGAGCCAGGAGGGAGATGAGGGGATGGAGGGGGAATTGCCTGGCTCAAGGTTGGCCAGCAAGCCAGGAGAAGAGTAGGGAGAGCATTCGCACCCTCGACAGCCTCCCACCATCCTCCTGCTTTGCTGCTTGGGAATTTTGCAGGCTGGATTCTGTTCCTGGGGCTCCCTGCCCCTGCCTGCCTGCTCAGGGGGTTACTTCCACTTGTTGTGTTTGTGGTGGGCATTGGCACAGCCACCATCACTGGTGGGGCCCTAAGGACACTGTGACACCAGGAAGGGCTGGAGGAGCTACAGGGCTTCATCTCAGTGGCAGGGGAAGTGATCTCCAGTGCCCTGGAAGAGGCTGGGAGAGGGTTAAACAACACTCTGCAGACAGAGGACACCTTTGTCCCTGCCCTGTCCCACCAGCCCAGCGTGAGGGAAAAACCTTTCCTCAGCCCTGGACTGGTAGTGAAATGGGCTCTGCCCATGATGTGCCACAGCACAAGCAGAGAGGAATAGCACTGTCCTCCTGCCCTGGGTCTCTTGCCCTCCATCAGGCACCAGCCAGAGATCATCCTCCCTGCCCCATCCCTGTTCCATCCCTGCCCCATCCCTGTTCCATCCCTGCCCCATCCCTATTCCATCCCTTCCCACGCACTACAGCCGAGCAGGGAGGCTGCCAGGGCCAGGTTTGGAGGGAGGGCTGCTCCTGTGTGTCCATGGTCATCAGCATCTGCCTCCCCTCCCAGCTCCCTGCCTGAGCACACACACCAGGACGTGGGTTCCTGGGCGATCCGACGACATTACCTAATCCTCTGAAACTGGATCCTCCCGTCAGACTCCGGTTGGATGAGAAAAGCTTGCTCTGGCCTGTCTGTTCCTGCTCCAAAATTGTTTCCCTCCACATGGCAAAGAACGTGCTGTGCCCAATTTCCTGCAGTCTGGAGGGTGGGAGGTGGGTCCCCAAAGACCCCACAGATTAACCCCTGCCTGGAAGGGTTTGGTCTTCGTGTGCTGATAAATCTTGTTTCTTTTTAGGGAGCCAACTGCCTGTGCCATCTTTCCCTGCTGGAAATTCCCACCTCTCCTACCCCAAGCTCTCTGCCTTGCCCCTTGGAAGAGGCTCACTGACAGGAGAGATTCCTTCAAGCACCTCAGAAGAGCTCACCATGAGTTTCAAAGCCAGAGCAGTTTTTAGCTCTGACCTTACAGGGCCCCATGTCCCCATGCACAAACCAGACTGTTCTGGTGACAGCAGAGAGGGTGGGGGTGAGCTCGGGGGCCAATTTGTGGTAACAAGCCTAGGATGAGCCACATGAAACCTTCCCCACCTGCAGAGCCATTTGTACATCCAGCTGCCTGTGGATCCACTGCTGCCTGACATGGGATGTTCCCAGAGCAGAAAAATTTATAGTGGTGTGAGGGTGCAACAGGGCCCCCTGCCCAGGGCATCCTTGCTTGGACCCTGCAGGAAGGAAGAGAGCTTGGTGGGACTTAGGAAGACTCTGGATGGCTTGGTAGGGTGTGCACAGCCCATTTCATCCTCCCTGAAGGGTTCTGGGGTCTGTGAGCATCTCAGCCTGCTGACAGGCAGGGGGAAGTCTGGCAGGAGACACAATTTGTGGGTGGCTATTTGCTGTTGTCACTCCAACCATTTTACCTTACGAGGCAATAAAGATGAAAGCCAATAATAAGCAGCCAGCCATCATTTGGGGGGGAAAGGCTGTAATTTACTGTGCCAGGGCTGCAGGGAGTCCATCTGAGGCCGGGGTTATTGACAGCAAGCCTGGATGGTTTGATTCTCACAGTACTTACGTGTGCTCAGAAGAGTTGAGGGTGACATTTTTAAAATCTAAAAATATATAGCCGGTAGCAAACTTCCAGCAGCATGGAAGGGAGGAGGAGGAGGAGGAGGATTTATGCCCAGAACATTTTGAACTTTAAGGAAAGTGTGTTTGTAGAGAAGGTTTTAAAGGGGTTGCAAGAGGGGAGCAGGCCCCGGGCTGCTGTTTGGCTGAGGGTGTCACTGGGGATGGTGGGTTTTGCTGAGGGTCCTTGTCCAGGGCAGTGCTGTCACATCTTCCTGGGGGTGTAAATTAGGACATGGGTGACCCTGCTTTGTGGTTCTTGTTCTGTAGCTGGACCAGATGGTGGCTGAAAGTGAACCCAGCTATGGTAGGAGCAGACATGTCCCCTTTGGTCTGGAGCAGAGGACAGGGCTGTCACACAGCTCCATGCAGACACAGGAGGAATTTTAGGTTTTCAACCTCAAAGGAAGATGATTTGGATTCTCATTTTCTCCTGCTCAAAATAAGCAGTAACCTTGCTGAAAACAACACTTGCCCTGGGAGTACAAGGGCTTGATTCTGCAAATCTGGGGAACCCTATGATTAAGAGATGTCATAGACTCCTTCACAAGGAGAATCAGTCCATCCTTCCCTTCAAGCCATCGTCCTGTGGGGGAGGGAGGAGGTGGTTTCAGGAAACACAACGAATGACTAATCTCTCTCCTGCCTCTGCCAAGGGAGAACAACCAGCCCCACGAGCATCCCTGCTGCTTGCAAGAGCTCTGGGATGTCAGCAGGGTTATGATTTATGGCAATCAATCCATCAACCTTATTTATAGCAGCAGCTCTATGTGAGATTTCACACATGAAGATTGGATTCTTCTATGGCCTCACTCCTGCCAAAACTGCCTCTGGGCCCCTCGGCCTTCCTGGGGGCCTTTGCCATGACTCTGCCAGGCCCATGTTGGGAGGTGCCTTTCCTACCCCATTCCAACCCACTTTTTCCATCTTTATTGCCTCTTTCAGAGCATGTTCTCACAGCCAGAGGTTTCCAGGCCAGTGGGAAGTGGATGAGATGAGAAGGGAGATGTTTACTCCTGACCTGCAGCTCTGGGTAGACACAGCGCTTTCCTTCCTACCAGGAGAGTGGGGCTGCAGTTTCTCCATTAAAAATGAAATTTCACCTCTGTAAAATGCACTTTTTGATTATTCAAAATATTTTCCTGCTTGCCAACTGTTGTTGTTTGGGCTCTTTTCCATCCTGCTGGTATTTTGCCTGTTTGTCCTACTGCTCCTGGATGTCTTGGTGTCCACTGGTCCACACAGGCTGGCACTGATTTCCAGGACCTCAGGATCTCCCAGTCATCTGGGAAACTCTATTTTCCTCTGGTAGCTAAGTGGGGTTTGAAAACTGTGCCTCAGATACAGCCCTGAAGGTTCAGAAAACATATAGGAAATAAAGGGAATGAGCACACAGGAATGAGCCTGTGAACCCCCTGATCCTGTGACAGGAGAAATGAGCTCTTGGGGATTGCAGTTATGTTTTCTCCCTGTTTAATTGGGAATGGGCACCCTGGAAACCCTTTTTCCCTGTCATAATACACGGTGACAGTGAGGGAAAGTGTTGCAGCCCCTGTTTACAGCTGAACCTGCTCCCAGTGGTTGGGTCAGCCCCGTTGCTGCGCCGTGATGAATGGAGCCCTGGGACCTGCTGCCTGTAACAGCCAAATCACTTACCTTGGAAATGCAAACCTTATGGAGAGGGAATCAATAATTTCTGGAGCCTGGGCTCCGCTGACACGTGGCCTGAGCCCGCAGGAAATAAACCCTTTGTTAATCTTCCTCGAGAGGCACACGCAGCCCCCTATAAAAAGCTTCTGAAGTAAGTAACTAATTACAGGCTGCACGAGGCTCCAGTCTGTCACCCCCGACAGCTCTGTGGGAGAAGGAGCTGTGCTGCTGCTGGCCAGGATGATGGACGAGTGTGCACGAGCTCCTGGCTCCGCTCTGAAAGAGGGAGAATTAATGGGCAAATAAATTACAAATCAATTATTAAACCTTAGCGGCGTGCAGGGCCCTGCTCAGGCCGGGTATCAAATATACATTTCTAATTAACTCAACAACTCTTGTCTAATGTGCACTGGATGCTGCCTGCTGCCTGAAATAGGAATTTTTTGTCACGCGCTCTAAATAGAGTATTTTATGTCTCCCTTCTTGCCTGGAGAGGCAGCTGAGGCCACAAGTCTGTAAAGCCCCTTTTTATGCAGAGACAACACTGAGGGACCCCCAGTTTCATGCTGAGGCTCAGGACAGCCCTGGGCAAGCTGCAATGTCATGGGGAGCAAATCTGACACGTACTAAGCACTCGGGGTGCTGAGGGATCCTCTTGGCTTTCCCTGAGCCCCCAATCCCTGATTAAGAGGGAAGCCACAGTGCTTTCCTCCCCTCCCAGCTTGCCTGGGACTGTCTGTCAGCACCTGGAGGCATTGCCACGAGAATAACCACTGCCTGATACCTGCCTGCAGTGTCTAGACAGATCCCAGACCAGAAGTTCCTCCTGGAGCAGTAAGAAAATAAAAGGACTTGGCAGATGGACGGCTGCACTCACACACCCACCTCTGCTGTCCTTGGAGGAGTCGTATCCTCGAGCTCTCAGCGTCCTTCCACACTCAGCACCACTCCTGTGTGAGGGCTGAGAAGCCCCTCAGGGGACTGGCTGCCTCTGGGCTGTGGATGGAGAGTGATTTTACAGGATTTGTGTTGGAATGAATTCCAGGCCCCTCGAAGGAGCTGAACCTCCGAGGGATTCAGTCTCTGCAATATTTCTGCAGCTCACTAATCAATTATAATTCTTAGACAAGCTCCCATATGGTGCCTTTATAAATCACTCTCTCCAGTTATCAAGCCTGTCTTGTTTGCCTGACATGAGCTATAAGGAGGGTGGTTTTTAGGCTAATGTTAACTCAAGCACGCAGAATGTGATTTATTTATAGGGTTTTATAGAAGTGGTTTTTAAAAGTCAAATTCTGGGTCCTAAGGAGATAACCAAAAAGCTGGAGACTCATCCTGCCTGAGCATCACCATGACAAGCCACGGTTCAGTGAGCTGGGCCATGAATACATGTCCTTGGTCACAGCACAGAGACCTGGGCAGGAGTCAAGCCCCTGCTCCAGGGGCTTTGGTGGTGGTGGTGCCTGTGTCTGTCCCACTGGAGCACCTCTCCATCCCAGTGCTCAGCCTGGGGGACCCTGGGAACAGGCAGGACACTTGGACAGCGACCTGAAGGTGAGGACTTGGTGGGAAAGCTGTGCAGAGAGCTGGGACAAAGGGTCTGGGAGGAACAAGGCAAAGAAAAGAGTCTTTTGCCTCCTCATCTGACTGGAAATCAGCACAAGGTCTTTGGAGCACTGATCTGAGCACAAAGAAGAAAAACAGGTGTGGCAGAGCCATGTCCCTTGTCACGGGGTAGGCAGAGTAAAGGCCAGCCCGGAGTGGATCCTGATGCTGGGTTTGTCTGTCAGACACCTGAGCTGTTCCCGGTTCCCTCATTTTGGCTCACTTGCTCCCCCCAGTGCGCTCACCCGGCTCCTCGAGCATTCCCGTGGCATCTCCTGCATCTCCCGGACCTTACTCATCCCGGGATGATTCCTCCAGCCAGGAGGAAATTCCTCTCTTTTCGGCCCCACTACTAATCTCCAAATCCAATCCTTCAGTTCGGGAATCCTTCTCTCCTGGCCTTGTCTTCTCTTCAGAACAATACATCCCCATTTTTCCTCATCTAAATACTCATTATGCAGGAGCACAGTGTGTGATCCAGGGGTCTGTCTCCTGTCTCTTTATTACTTGTAGTATTCAAGATATTCCACTTTATGTTGGGGCTGTTTCCCCTCCAGACAGTGCATAAAGAGCATTTTTCTTTTTCCCATGGGAAAAATTCAACCTGAAAGGAGAACTCCAGCACGTCAGCTCGCTGTCATATGGAAAGGGAACCTCCCTGGGCCTGCTGTGTTTCCAGGATTTGCATGACCTGAAGAGGATAAGCATATGGAAACCAGCGTTAGGAACCAGAAGCAGAAGGCACGGGCAGGTTTCTCGGGAAGCCTCGGGAAGTTCTCGTTGACCAGCTTCATTTCCTGGTGCCAACAAGTCAGAGCTCGCCCCCGTTAAGGCAGTTTTGGGGAGGATGGGAGGAAGGCTGTGGCTTTTTAACACCACAGTGAGATTATGCGAGGAAGAAAGACTTTTAAACTTTTAAACTCAGGTTCCTGCTGGGTTTATCAATTCAGGAGCACAAAAGAACTCCCTTGACTCCCGTGTTCTGCTGCTGCTGAGCCGCCACGAAACTCCAGCGGGATCCAGGATGATAATGAGATACCTCGGCATGTTCCCATCGGGGTCGGGGTTCGGGGGTCCCGGCGGTGTCGTGTCCGTGCCGGGGGGGTCCGGAGGTGCCGGTGCGATGTCCCCTCGCACCCAGCAGGTGACGCGCCAGCCCCGCGCATCCCCCAGAGCTCCGCCCTCCCATTGGCTGAGCCGGCGCGTCTCCATGGCAACGCGGGGACCAGGCCCCGCCCCCAGCATCCTTCATCCCGCATCCTTCATCCCTCATCGCTCGGGGCTCCCACGAACTCTCTGTTGTTCCCTTTCCCAGTTCTCCTCATTTCCCTTCCCTGCTCTCCCCTTTCCCCCTCACTGCTCCGCCCGGTTCAGCCCCGCGGGATCAGCAGCAGCAGCAGGAGGGGCAGGGGGTTCCCACCACTGTGAGGTGACTCAGGGTCCCGAGTGGGAGGGCAGTGGGGTGAAACTGCTGCCAAACCCAGTCCCACTGATCCAGGGAGGGCTGTGCAAGGCCCCCCCCCCCCCCCCCCCTTTGCTGCTGTTGTGACTTTGCTGCTCATAAATTCGTCTCCTGAATACAGACATGTAGTGATAGGATGAGGGGGAATGGCTTTAAAGTGAAAAAAGAATAGGCTCAGATGAGATATTAGAAAGAAATCCTTCCCTGTGAGGGTGGGGAGGCCCTGGCACAGGTTGCCCAGAGAAGCTGTGGCTGCCCCATCCCTGGAAGTGTCCAAGGCCAGGTTGGATGGGGCTTGGGGCAACCTGGGTTAGTGGAAGGTGTCCCTGCCCATGGCAGGGGGGTGGGACTGGATGAGCTTTAAGATTCCTTCCAACCCAAACCAGTCTGTGTTTCCATGACATTTCTCCAGGGACACACACAGGGCTCCAGTGAGCATGGAGAGTGCTGCAGACAGGCTGACCTTGGGCAGTGACCTGAGGCAACAACATCTGCTTGGCCCAGGATAAGAAGCACAAGCACAGACTATTGAGAAGCTCAGGACAATCTTTTAGAGGCCAAATTTCTTTTCCTTGCTTGGGCTCCTCCAGCCAGGTCTCATTCTTGCCCTGGGTGGAGCTACATTTGTGTCCCACTGGGAATGGTTGACTGTGTGCTGAGGGTAGAGAAGGCCCTTCAAACCCTGCCCGTGGATGAAGCAGGAGCCCTGACAGGCCTTGGGTCTCTGCAAGGGATGTGCTTCCATGTGGCTTGCATTTAACCCTTTCTGTGCCTGCACTGGGAGGCAGAAAACAAGAATTTTGCACAATTGAACAACCCTTGAGCCTGCTACCTGTTCTGAGCTGGGAGATGGGATGCATCACACTCGCTGTTGTTTCTAAAACAACTCATCACTACACCCAGGGGGTTGCAGTTATAGTTCCTCCCTCCTTTCCATTAGGGGCAGAACATCTGGAATGGGTTTGGATGAGCTGTATTTGCACTCCCAACAGGAGGCTGGAAACCACCCCCTCACTATCAGGAGTTTGATGCTCTGAAAACACTGAATGTGACTTAATTTTGAGGCCTTTAAGTTGATTCAGAGATGCATTTGAACCAGACTCTCAACAATTCTTGGCTGGCTGTATCCCTTCCCACCCCCTCGTGCTACTGATTCCACAGGCTCTTGACTTCCAGGGAAGTGTTTGATCCATTTCTGGTGAACTGTACCTGCCTGGCTCCCTAACAACTGTTCTGGACTCACTGCTCAAGTGGTGTCCTGGGGCTGCAGCACCCTGTGTGCTCAGGGGAATGGTGCTGGGAGCACTGGGACATCCTGTGCTCTGTCAGCTCAAAGGGAAGGTCATTCCTGCCCTTTGGGGCCATCCCTGCTTTCTTGCAGACATTCCAAAGCTCCAGGAAAGCACTGGGGGTGGGATTTCTCTGCTGGGCAGGGTGGGAGGCAAGTCTGGTCTGGCTCCCACAGCCTTGTCCCTCCTTGGAGTCTGAGCTCACCCCTCTCCACCTCCTCAGTGGGCACTGGGCCTTCTCCTCCTGTCACAGGGCAGGGAGTGGCATGAGGTGGGATTGGCACAGCCTGTCCCACTGGGGGGGTTTATCCCTGAGCCCCTGGGACTGCAGCTTTTCTGGTCCCAGCACAGTAGAGGCTGTGCAGGAAGAGGCATTTTCAGCAGGGTGTGACTCCTTCTTGCCTTTCCCCAAGGAAAGGGAGCTCACTGGAGGGAAGGCAGAGTTTCAGGCACCTCCTTTGGAGTTTGTGTTACCCTCCTCCACGCCAGCTCCCTAAATTACAGCCCTAATTGAAACCATGCCTGGGCTGAGCTTGCCTAAATCGTGGTGTGAGCATTTCTGCTCCCAGGAGAGGCTGTTTGCAGGGACAGAGGTGTTTTCCCAGCGTTGGTGTTCCAGGCTCTGGCTCCAACAGCCCATTCCCTGCTCCAGCACACACAGGAATTGTTGTCCTCCATCCTCTGTGAGGGTTGGTGGAGTTTGGAGCCTGCAGCACTTGGGGGGGTTCACAACTGATGCAAGGGACTCATGTGAGGTTGAGTAGGTGCAAACTCACCCCCTGGGCCAAAGGGCTGTGGGCAGGTGGAATTGCCTCCACAAAGGCATTGGAAATCCATAGAAATGGTGGTTTATCGAGGTCCTGGAAGTGCTCAGAGATCAGGAAGGGGCTGGCAGAGGTTCTGTCAGAGCCATGGCTTCAATAAGAGGTGAGGAGGCAGGTGAGGAGCCTGGTCTGAGATATAAGGTTGCAAAAAGTCCTACACAACTCTGCAATTTCCCCCAGATGTGGAGGTTGACTGTGTTCAGGACATCTATTGATGCTCAGCACCTTTTGCTCAGCTCAGCACCTTTACAGCTGGACCACAAGCTGATGGAGAGGCTGGGGCAGCTCCCAGGGAGATTGGGACGGGATGGGATGAGGGAGAATGGTCCAGAAATGTCTCTGTGCCTCAACAGCCTGGAGATTGTGCTGCTCCAAACACAGGCTGCAGCTTCCACCACTCCCCTCCTCTGCCTGGGAGCTCCTGCTGCCACGTGGCCTTTTGCACTACAGCACCCTGTAGTCTGTGCCTTGCTTTGCCTCTTGTTCTTTTTCTTTTTTTTCCTTGGGAAACATCTGGAAGCTGAGTAAGAAACATTAAAAGAGGGGGGGGGAAAAAAAAAAGAAAAAGAAAAGAAAAGGAAAAAAGCAAGGGGGAGGGGATCTTGGGAACACCATATGATTTCACTTTCCTAAGACAACTGCAATTGTGCCTTTGAGGCTTTACCAGTCACTGTAGATTCAAACCATGTTGGATGATGTAAGTGGGAAAATATGAAGGGCCTACTGCCTGACAAAAAAAAGAAAAAAAGAAAAAAAAAAAGGAAAAAAGAGAAAAAGATCAGTTTCTGGCATTTTATTTAACATTCTGAGTCAGAAAAAGGGCGTTGTCCAGATGGACTTTGGTGGCTGTGGTGGCCCCAGTGATGGTCCCCAGAATGCCTGTATCTCTGTCAGGCCTGGGCTGAGCTGCTGGGCTGCATGGTTGGGGTTTTTGGAGCTACCCTGAGCATGGCAGGAGTGATGGGGGATGCTCTACAGCCTCACAGATCTCCCAAACAGAAGTTCTGTGTGGTGGTGAAACAACCCTCCCTGTGCTGCCTTCCCTCCTCCCTCCCATCACTGAAAGGATGGGAAAATTCATTCAACTTGAATAAAAACTCCCCACAGACCTGCCTTGTCTGACACCTGCCTGTCCTGCCTGGGGATCTGGGGGCTCCTTGCCTGTCCAGCAGTCCCCTCTCTGGGCCTGAAAAGCCAAAGAGAGCCCATCAGCTCCAGTACAGGAAGGTTTTGCCATGGATTAGCCCTCCAGTTCTTTTTCTGGCATCTCGCCACCAACTTACAACCTTCTTTTTGCTTTGCAGTTTGAAACAGCAGCGAGATCCTGGCAGAGCTTTGGCTCTATGGAGGGAATTGGTCATAAATCCAGGGAGTTCATAAAACCCAGGGATTGGAGGGAGTCCTGAGGGCTCCACCCCCTAAATTCCTGTCCACCCAAGCCAGGGACCAACTCTTTCCTGCTTTGATGTATCCCTGAGCATATGAAGGGAGCAGGTGCTGCAGACTCTGCTCCTTCCCAGGTTCTCAGCATCCTTGTGGAGGGCAAACCCAACCACTCTGCTCTGTTCAGGGATCAGCTTTACCTTGATTTCCCCAGTGCTTAAAGATGCTGCTTCCCCAGCTTCCCAAGGCATCATCCTCCAGGGATTTGATTTTTTACAGCTACTTATTTAACAGGGAAAGATCTATTTGCAGATTAAAAGTTCCCTGGATCAGCAGCCAAAGTGTCTCAGGCAGTGGGAGGCTGTAGGAGGGGATGCCCCTCTGGGTGATATTGGGAAACTTTCCAGGGTTTCTTGCAGCAAAGAGAATCCTAAATTAGAGTCAAAAAGTGGGGAACCACTGCCTGGGGGTGAAGGAAGGAGGAAAGCTCATCCCATCCCCACCTCTGCATGAGGGGAGGGAGCCATTGCACCCATAGAGACACCTCAATACCTGCACTGACCTCAAGCCTCTTCCCATTTTCCCAAGAGAGGCAACAAGTAAAGCAGAGGGATGGGAAGCAGCAGGACTTTTCCAAGGATGCCAAAGCCTCGATTTTCCTTTTCCTCTGAGCAATCTGGTCCACATTTTGTCATTTAACCAGTGAGTCCTGCAGGGCTTTTGCAGAGTCCCTACACCCTTCTCCAGTGAGATCACTGGAAATGGAGCATGAATTTCTGCAGAGCCCAGCTTTTCCCTGGCACTGCCCTCAGGATGAGGTTGTGTCGTGACACAGGGAGCTCCCAGCAAAGCAGGGCAGCCCAAGGCAGCCAGCCTGGCTGGAGCTGCCTCCCCTAAATCCCAGGGTGTGCTGTGATTGCAGACAACAGCCAGGACTGCATTAAAACTCACTCAGGCCAAGGCAAATCTGTTTGCTCCAGCAGTTCTGGTGAGGCTTGTTTTGAGGGAATGGGATTTTGCTGCTTTTATGGGTTATCAAAGCCAAAAAGCTCATTTCCATGCAGGCTGGAAACACCAAAACACAAATGTTCCTGGAAAGCAAGTACATCAGGACTGCAAATATGGACACGTGAATGGTTGCAGTAGGATCCAAGCAAAGGTCCACACAAAAGCCTCCTGGAGGGAGGGGTGTGAGGAGCATCCTTGGGATGCTGACCCAAGGTGCTTTCTGCTCTAGGAGCTATAACACCTACAGAGGGGCAGGATGAGCCCAGCAGCTGGGACTGGTCAAGTTTAACCTGTCCAGACTCACTCTGCAGAAGAAGGAGAAGAGATCTGGTCAGCAGGTCCCAGGATGTGACCTCTGCTCGCAGCACAACGTGGCTCCTGTCCCTGCCTTGTCCTTTTGAGGTGGCTGTGTCAGTGAACACCCCACTTACACATTCAATCCACGCAGCCACTTCACACCCCAGCTGTCCTGGGTATGTGTGCTTTCCCTCTCCTGACCTTTTCAAGCTGTTAACACTGTCTGTGGCTGACGTCCTGAACCCTTTACAAGATTTTTCAGCAGTCACAGGAGCCTCCCCTGACATGTTTTTGGTGATGCAGGTCAGGCCTTTTGATAACACACCATGAACACCCTGCACATGATGCTCTCAGCATCCTGAAAGGCTTTGCTGGCCGTTTGCAAATCCTCAGGGAGAGGCAGGAGTGCAAATGAGAATTCAAGTGTTTACAGCTCACAGCCTCCTCCAGCACCTACTTGCAAGGGATTCTCCCGTCCAAACATCCCTTGTGACCCAGAAACACAGAGACAACACTTAAAATACATTTAGGGACCTGAGTCACACCAGTTTCCATCAGCTGGGTGTTGAATGGGAGATACCCAAACCCTCTCCCAACACCCACCTTTGCTTTCCCTATTGCCATGTGCAGAAAATATTATTCCTTCACTACTGTTCTTTCCACAGGCTATTACCCTGGGCTATTTCAGCTCATGTTACAGCTCCAGCCTCACTGTTTGAAGCCAAAACTAATCCTAAATCATGAATGGATATTAGGCAGGTGAGGTGAAGGGGAGGGCACTGCACATCGTGCCTGGCTGAGCTCCCTGAGTAGGTGGAGGAGCCCTGGCAGGGCTGGGGGCTGGAGGTGCTGGTCCCCATTGACCACATCCTACTGCTACCTCTGTGCTGCTGCTGCCTCCTCCTCCTCCTCCTCTTCCTCCTCCATCCACTCCCAACAGCATCTCCTCAGACGGTCCCTCGGGGCTGCAGCCCCAGCACAGCACCCATGGGTGCCTGCTTCTTCTGGGCATTTGGCTCAAAAAGTGCTTTACAGCACTGAATTCCCCTTTGTAACCCAATTAAAGTGTTCATTCAAGGACTCCAGCACTCGGATTACAACAATTAATTCACTTCCATGTCCCCAGGCACCTCTTGCTCACTTCAGGAGAAGCGTTTCTGCTTCTATCCGAAACCCCCTCCCTCGATTTCAGCTCTCCCTTTGGTGGCTGGGAACTGAGCCTAGACATGAAATAATGAACTAAAATCCTTCCAAGCATTGACCAAAGAAAACAAGCTGTCAAGTAAAAATATTCCCTCTCTTCTTTTCAGAAGACAGCCCGACTCTCCTTCCCATCTGTAGGTATCGCTCTGTCGGGGAGGCAGCGTAAGTAACTCAGCAGGAAATTGTCAGCGACAGCATGTGATGCTGTTTGTAGAGCATAAATCAGTCTAGGAAATGAAAAGCATTATCCTCCAGGTTTTTTTTCTTTTTCCAGGTTTGCTCAGTGTTTTATACCTCTGCGGGGATGTTATGAAGGAGATTTTTTTTGGCAGATTAAACCCAAGTCCAACATTTGCTGTTAGGGCCTTAATTATGTTCAGTCTTCTTAGTGCTGTTTGCATTAGGCCATAATATCTCCCTCTTCTGAGATCCAGTGAGTCCACTTAAGCATGAAAATGCTGGTGGAGAGACTGAATCTCTGCAGGTTTTCCAGCTTTTGGCTCAGCCTGGAGAGTGACAGAAGCCAGGATGATTTCAGCGCCTCTCTCACGTGGGTTTCCCACCACGGGAAGCTGAAGCTGTGAGGGGGGATAATGGAGGAAATTGGGCAGAGATTTCTGGGTGCTGAAAACTGAAGAAGGGTTTTGAAAGGGCAGATTTGTGCAGAGCCTCCCTGCAAACACCAGAGGTTGCTGACCTCCACAGCTGAAGCTGTCAGGAGAATCCCAAACTCAGGCACATCTGCGCTGCAGAACTTATAGGTTGATGTGGTCAATACTCACCCTGAAGCAGAGAAACTTTACACTTGCCCTTTAATCCTGGTTAAAGATGACCTGCACCACCTGTATTGATCGCTCCTCTAGGCTAAAGCAGAGTCCCACAATCATGGAATATCCAGAGCTGGAAGGAACCCACATCATCAAGTCCAACTCCCAGCCCTGCACAGGACACCCCAAGGATCCCACCAGATGCCTGAGAAGGGAGCTTTTACACAGCTTTGTCTTCAGCCAATCGTTGCATTTTTGTGTGCTTTTACTCAAAGGTGCAGGTTTCACTCAGCTGCACAAGGAACAAATTCCTTCTTCCCTCCCTGCTCTCTCCTGCTCACTCTGCACAGTCAGCTGGGGCTGGTGGCCCTGGAGCCCACGGTGGTGCATCAGGGCTGCAGGTCCCAGAGCTGCAGAGCCCTCAGGAAATGCTGGTTTTGGGATGCTCTGGGCTTGCAGGGAAGAGGGTGACTTCAGGCAGGTGGTCTCTACAGGAGCCCTTGCCTCAAACTTGCAAGGGTTTAACCACAGCCAGTCAAACAGCCTGGAAATTCTGGAATAGGAGGAAATTCTTCCCCGTGAGGGTGGTGAAGCCCTGGCACAGGTTGCCCAGAGAAGCTGTGGCTGCCCCATCCCTGGAAGTGTCCAAGGCCAGGTTGGACAGGGTTTGGAGCAATCTGGGATAGTGGAAGGTGGTGTTGCACCTTCCCAAGGAGCAGGATTAGCCAAAAAATTAGTGGAGAGGTCTCCAGCAGTTCCCATGGTCAGAAAGCATCTGGCCCTCAAACAGAAACATCCCCCAAATTCAGACTGTTCTGTCCAGTGAAAAGTTATTACGAGGTGTTGCTCGAGCAGCCTCACAAAACTGGACCCTGCTGCACTGTGCTGTCATCTGGAAGGCATTTGGGATAGCGTGTGGCTCAGCCCTGCATCTTGAGCCCAGCCGAGCTCTGGGGTCGTGGCACAGAACGGCTGCGCCACGTGGTGATGCTGCAGGGCCCGGGGTGGTGATGTAATGGTGGGAAGGGCCAGGCAGAGTGTTCCAGCAAACCTGCTGGCTCCTGCAGTTATGAGAGCAGTGGAAAGCTGAAGTGTGAACTGGAGAAAATAGGTAAATAATCCCCCGATCTTTATGCTCTTCAGGATGGTTACCCTGGCCCTGAGCTCAAAGGAGGAGAGGGGGGACAGCGACAGCAGGGGCTGAAGTGAGCTCAGGCTGCTCCAAGAACTGCCTCTGGGATGTGGGTGTCCTCCCTGCCTCGTGCCATGTCCCACAGCCCACCTCAGAGCCTGCCTGTGCCTTTTCTGACATGTATTTGAGGAGGGAACACTTCCCAAGAGGCCACTTCCCATTTGGTTTTGATTCTTATCTCCTGCCAAGCTGCTGTTCCTCCTTCTCAACTTGCCATTTGTTTCTCAAGGGAGAGCACAGTGAGAAGGGTGCTTTGTCCAGCTGCCTTTTCCATGGAGCAGCAGGGCAGTGTGAGCTGCTGGGATTAAATGGATCAAAATTTCAAACCCCTTGGCCTGTGGACTTGGCAGGAAACATCCCATCTCCATTTAAAAAGCACTGGAGCGTGAGTAGGGCCAGGTTGTTCTCCCTCTGCATTTGTGCTGTAGATGTTGTGCCTCCCTGTCCCCACAAGGTCTTGTCCTTGCTGTCCTAAAGCCCTTTGGTCCTGGGAAACCCCAACAGTCCCTGACCCATGGCTTTTTCACCAAAACCTCCTCTCCTTTCATGGTTATTGGCCAGAGAGATGTCATAGAATCATGGAAATCACAGACTGCTTTGGGCTGGAAGTGACCTTAGAGGTCATCGTGTTCCAACCCCCTGCCATGGGCAGGGTCAGCTTCCACTAGACCAAATTTCTTCAAGCCCCATCCACATGTTCTGGTTCACATTCATTTTGTAGAGCATTTGGAGACAGACAAGCAGCTGCTGTGTCATTTCTGTCCCCACCAAGGTCAGGATGGTGAGCCACGAGCCCGGGGAGGGCTGCACAGCACCAGTCCCAGCAGGGCCCCACAGCATTCTAGGATGGAGAGCAGAGGCAAAGCATCCCATCCCAAAAGACCTGTGCCAGCCTCACCTGTGAGCCTCCAAAACTCCCCTGCACACCCCAGGGATGCCCACACCAACCCCAGTGTCTGCTGAGGGGGATTCTGGAAGGTGGTTGAGCTGACAGGGAATGAATAGAGCTTCTGTTCAGTGGGAAGGGCTTGGATTTCAGCATGGGAAGGGAGAGTGTGCTGGAGCAGCAGGAGAGGCCCTGGTTTACAAAACAAATAAACCACTGTGGCTTCTAAGCATGGGTAATCTGTTATTCCAAAAGGGCCAGGGATAATTTACCACCTGATGTCAAACTCCTCTATGTTTTTAAAGGGAACTTAACACATGGAAGCTGAGACAGCAAGGGGGAAAGGCTGTTTGCCCAAAGCTGCTTTGTTTTGGAACTCCCTTGACCCAGGCTGTTCAAGCCCAGTATCTTACTCTGCCTCTGGGGACAGAGGTGGCCACAGCTTGTCACTGAGACCAGGTTGAGGCTGGGGATGCTGCTGTACCCCTGGTGCCTTCTGTCTCCCTTCTGCCACCTCAGAGGCAGTGCTGACAGGAACGCTGATGTGAGGACATCAGGTGTATCCCACCTGCATCTGCTTTGGGGTCAAACTCTGCAGTTCTCAAAAGGAGAAAAAAAAAATGATTATTTGCTTTGGCAGCTCCATCTGACTCCTGACAACAACTCTGGCCACCCCTTCCCTGTTTATGTGACATCATTCCAGCTCAGTCTGTGGTGGTTAGAGTGGGCCTTTTTGTTTGGGCTAATTTAATCTTTCCATTTGCAAAACTGCTGATTTCTATAAACAGTTTTAAGCCAGAGGCTGAGCTGGATGCTCTGTTTCCTTGGAGTATGGCACTTACCCAGCTCAGCTACGTGAAAATGCTGTCTCTGGACAATTCTTGGGCAACTCACATCCGAGATTCCTGCTGATGGGAGCCAGCAGGACCCACCTGCCCCGCTGATCTCAGGGTACTGCTGGAGGTGCTGCCACAGCTCTGGGATGTGCTTCCCTGCCTGCTGCAGGCTCTGGCAGCAGGATCCATGAGGAGAACACTAGATGGCAGGTTGAGGCCATGTCTGAGGCTGCTGAGCCCAGAGCAGGGCAGTGTGGCAGCAGGGATGGTTTGTAAGGCTGCTCTGGCTCTGCCACCAGGCTCTTCCAGACAGGGCGGGTGCAGGATCCTCCCGGCTCTATCCGGCCGCACGTTTGCAGGAAACTTCTCCCAAACTCTTCCCCTCGGGCCTCTGGGCCTCTGCCAGGTTTGGCAGGAGGTGGCAAGGAGGTTTGAGAGGAGGGTTGGCAGCTCTGCAGGCAAGGGGTGGCCTGAGCACTGGATTTGCAGAATGTGAGGGTGGCAGCTGGAAGGATAGAGAGCGTTTCAGCCCTGCTCTCCAACCCCTGTGCCCCTTCATTTGCAACCCCAGTCACTGCTGAGCTGCTCGGTGTGACCTGGAATGAACCCCACCCAGGGTCAGAGCAGGTCCCACCCACCCAGAGCAGAGGGCACAGCACCCCAAAAAAACAACCCCTGCCAGGCACCATCTCAGCACCCCTGTGAGATGTGTCCCCTCAGCAGTGCCCGGGGCAGAGCACAGCACCCTCTCTGCAAGGTGCCCCACAAACCAGGACAGTCTGGGAAAATCTGAAAAAAACCAGGAAATCTGGGATTTCAGTCCCGGAAAGGGCGACTTTTGAGGAACAGCTTTTCCTGTCTCCCTTTCTTAAATCGGAACAAGCTGGAATTCCACATTTATTACTATCCAGGGATCCTGCAGGCACATGAGAGGCTCATTAGAGACATTCCAGGGCTTTTTAAGGACAGGGACAAGAGGTAAGGCCATCCTCCATCAAAACACTGGCAGTTACCAGGTTTTTGTCTCTCTATAGAGAAGTTTGTAGCTGCTCAGGAGCTGTGAAAAATCAGGGAGCAAAAGAAGGGAAGCAAGATGCAGATGTCTGGGCTTCAGGTCACAATAATAGTAAAATATGCCTGTAGCTCTTTGATTTCTGGAACAAAACATCATTAAAACAAGGGAGATGAGAGCTGTGGGGTTCTAGTTCTGGGCTCTGAGCTGAGTTCAAGTGTAAACCCTCCCAGACAGGGGCTGGGTTTTTATCTGCTCTTGGGATTCTGACTTTTAAGAGAAGCCAGTGGTTGGACATGGCTTTTCCAAGCCAATTTTTGGAGATTGGAGTTGTTCCACATCAGCCATGGCTGAACTCCTGAACTCCCACACACTTCCCAGAGCTGCAGCCCGGCCCTGGGGCTGGCCCTGACTCCAGGGAAAGCCTCTCCTCCAGAGTCCCTGGGGACAGCAGGGATGTGGCTCCTCACAGGCAGCTTTTTCACCCATGGAGGCTCCAACACTCCTGACACTTGATAGTTCAAAGTAGACACTTGGACCTGACAATTTTGAGTGGCAAGAGCTGGAGGAGGCAACATCCAAATAATCAACAAAACCAGCAAACCCCTGTGTTTGGGCTGGGCAAGCAGGGAGCAGCTGATTCACTGATATTTGGGCAATAATTAGTGAGAAACCCCCTGGGATCTTGCTCTGAAAAGGGAAATCCACTGGTGTGGCAAAGGTTTTCAGAGCACTCCTCGGAAGGGGACTGTGATGAGAGCTTGCAGCTGAGGGAGGGTGGACAGGACATTAAAGCCCATCCAGTTCCAACACCTTCCACTAGCCCAGGTTGCTCCAATCCCCATCCAACCTTGCCTTGGACACTTCCAGGGATGGGGCAACCCCTCCAGGCTCTCAGCCCCAGCTCTGAGGGTCGTGCAGGTGCTGGGGTCCCCCCGGGGTGCTGCCGTGGCCGTGTCTCAGCAGAAGGGAATGTTCCTCCCGAGCAATTTGAAGGCGGCCTGGATCGCTCAGTCCAGAGCTCATGAGTCACCTCCCGCTGCACATGTGGGCCCTGACACAGCCAACATCCCCCAATGCCAACAGCAACACCACGTAGCCTAGCAATGGGGAGCAACCCTACAATAACAACCCCCAGGGACCGGCGCTCGCAGCCCGGAGCAGCAAACCCGTATCCACTCCTTGCGTCTGATGTGGATTTTCCAGAGGGCAGCCAGCACGGTCTGGGATCATGAGGAGGGAAAGCAGAGGGAAACCATTTGTCTGGTGCAGCCTCGAGGTCAGGGCTGTGTCTGCCTGCTGCTCTCACACCTCCTCCAGCATTATTTTCCATTCTCCTCATCTATCTCCCTCCATGAGAGCTTTTTTTTTTCTGAATCCTTTTCCTGGGGTGTTACTTGCCTGCAGTCACTGCCACGTGGGCCCCCTCAGACCTCCCCTGACCATGTGATGTCCCCAGAGCCCAGCTGATATCAGTCAGAGCTGCTGGCCATGGCCAGACTGTACTGGGAGCCAGGCCCACAAGCTGCTGAACAGCAGCTTGAACCTCTCCAAGGATTGCAGCAGGCTCTGAATCATGCCTTGACTGCTCATTGCATCTTGTCTGGATGGTGCTCCCACATGTGGCTGGCTTTAACCAAGCTCCTCCTTGAAACATTTGAATATATGAATATGCTTGAACCCCTCCTTCAGCACAGGATCCCTGTGCCACGTCCCAGGACACGGCAGTTCCCTGACCTGAGGGAAATAGTACATCTAAAATATGGAGACTGACCCAGCTACGGTCACTTATGGTGTCTTTCAGGTTTTTCAGTCATAATTTAAAAAAATTTAATGTCTCCACCTGCCTCTAATGGGACTATTCTCACTTTACCTAGCCATAGGTAAAGACTTGAAGTCAGACAATAATTACTCCCACGAAAGAAACACTGTTTTCTTGTCATGTTCCATTAAACTGTTCACACCAGGAGCCAAAAATTACTGGCCTTATTGTCTGGCCTTCAAAATAAATCATATTAGAGAGGACAGAAAACACCAGGCTTGCCAGTTTTATCTCATCATTGATTTGGTCACCAAGGGCTGGAAGGAGATTCTGGGGAAGGACCCTGACCCAAGGGAGGTGGCTGGGCAGAGATGTTCCCTCCCTGCTGGGATTTACTGAGGTTTGTTTTTCATCCTGGTCAGTGCCATTGTCTCCATCCAGTCCCCACCTGTGGTGGGTGTGTTGTGGGAGCTATTTTTGCTGCTCCAGGAGGGCTGGAGTCCACACACCTTCCTGTGGTGACAGATGTCAGCTGGGGAAGCGAATGTGCCGCAGCCACGTGCTGGCAGCCAGAACCTGAAATTCATTTGATTAATGAGCATTGTTGTCGTTTCCCCTTGAGCTGGAGAACCTGGCAGGCTCCACATGGTTTGGAAGTACATCAAATCCCCCGAGGAAGAGAGGCAGAGTTTCCAGCCCTCCTGCACGGGGAGGATTGGGATCGGTTCATCTCCCAGACACCTGCAGACATCCTCAGGCGTGTGCACCAAGGTGGGGCGCTGGGGGCTCAACTCCTCCCACCCCAAGGGCTCATCTTCCACCTTTCTGCCTCTCTGGGTCTGGAGGATTAAGAGATTTGCTCAGTGGAACAACTCTCAGCTCCTGGGCTTCCTCAATCCACAGGGGAGACAGCTCACATGGGGACACCAGGATCAGGGCTGTGTCTGCCAACAGGACATATGGCACAGGGAGACCAGCTCAAGCCAAATCCAGGCCAGGTCTGCCTTGGCTCTTCTTGGGGTGCCACACTTCCCCAGGACATGGTTTTAACAGCAAACCTTGGGATATGAAATGCCAACCCCCTGCCACAGACCGGGAAAGCGAAGCCTGGGCTGACTCCATCTGCATTTACATCATGTCCTGGGAAGTTTCTCTCTGGCCCACACGTCCCCCTGGACTCCCTTCCAAACGTGTCAGGCAGCCCAGGAGAGCACAAAACAAAAAGGAAATAAATCTTCTTTAAATTGCTTCAGGGTTTTATTTTTTTTTCCTTTTTAGTTTCTGCTGCACCAGTCCTTGCAGACCAAACGTTATCCCTCACTTCTGGAGGGACACAGCAGCTGTAACACTTTTAACAACAGCTTCCTGTCCTAAGCACCAGCCCAGAAGGCTCATGTTTATGTCCACTGGCCTGTATTGATTTCTTTACCTGCTTCTGTTTCAGGGCTGATATTGCTGAAAAACTTAAACTGCTTTGAAGACAGAGGGACACTCTGCTGCTGATTCATTTTCTGCTTCAGCCTGATGACGTTCAGCTGGTTTGAACGATTTTTTTAATTAAGGGGTCGAGGCCTGATGGCACTTTAGGGTTGAAAAATGATCTCTACACACTTACAGGGTACTTCCAGCACACGGCCCTCGTCCAGCAAGTGTAATTTTAGTCGAGGCAGTGAACTCAGCTGAGGACAGTGGGACGCCTTGGAGCGACACCAGACATGCAGAAGCACAGATGCTGTTGGGGTTGGAAATATCTCCATCAAAATCAGGCTCAGAAAGAACCACTGGATGCCAGCAAACACCCTGAACCTGCTTTCCTTACCTAAAAAACTGTTGACACGCGAGGTGTAATCAGTGCGGTGTTTTGCAACATTTTCAAACGTTTATTTAACATTTAATCAGTTCCTTCAACGTTCATTCAGTTTCTTCAGGCACTGGGAATGTCGTGGCTGGGGTTTGTTTGGGTTTTTCTTATTTTATTTTCAAAATGTTCTACTTTTCCCACACAGAGGGAACACTTTCTGCCTTCCTTCTTTTTACAGAGGCAATAAAAAGCCAAATGGTGAGAAGGGAAAGAAAGTCAGGCTCACTGTTAAAATCCAAGCTGCCTGCTTATGGCTTTAAGGATTCACAAGCTGATATTCCCACAGTTCTACCTGTGCACTGAGAGATGGATTAATATTCAGAAAATGCCTTGGATTTCTGTGGATAGGGAAAAATACAAATCTAAGGCCCTCTTGTGGCTCCTCACAGCAGTGTCTGGCTGTGCAGTGGTGGAAGGGATATCTCACCTTCTGCTTGTTTTGGGGTAGGAAAGATAACTCTGGGGTAGGAAAGATAACAGGGGGATGTGTCCTGTCTCTTCACCCCACGAGGTTCCTGGAATGAGTTGATGGGAACTTCCTTCTCCAAGGGAGAGAGGAGAAGTGTTTTGCAGGATGTCCCAGTCCCTGTTTTTGCCGACAGGGAGAGGGAATGTGAAGCTCGAAGGCAGCTTTGGCTGCAGGGCCCAGGACATGTTCAGCCACAGCCTGTCATTGTGGAAGGCACCCAGTGACACATCCAAACACAAGGATGGTGGTAAAAATGCTCTGTGTCTGAGAGCCCTCGTGCCTGTCCCCACACCAGCCTTCCAGGAAAGACCTCTATCGGCATCTGCTTCCTATTAAGCACCACTGGGTTCCAGCCCAAAATAACTCCAAAGATTTATTGACTTCCATGATTTCTAAACAGCTCCCAAGGAGCAGTGGAGAGCCTGGTGCTGGCTCTGCTAACCCAGTGGGATGAGAGGGTTCTCCACGCTCCTGATCCCACAGATTACCAGAATATGGAGCCAATTACCCCCTTTGAATATTAACCTGAAACTACTTCCACTGTGAAATTTTAGGAATTTAGGACTTGCAGAATTGCGGAGCAGATCTGAAATCAAACCAGTGGTACAGGTTAATCAACACCACCCCCACCACCCCCCAGCAGTGACCTTTCACTGCCTGGGAGAAGTTCTCATCTGTTAGAGGTGGTATCTAAAATAGGATGACCACAGCTCCTCCCTGCTTTTGTTTCAGTCCTTGTTCTTGGAAGTGGATAGTTCCTCATTCCAATTAAGTGCTGAGCATCCCATTGAGCCCTGTGAGTATCTGGTAGTTGACAGTGCCACACACTCCAGGATCAGCATTGCTGTTGAGGTGGTTCTTCAATATTTATTTTTATTCGTGAGAAATTTCAGCAGCACCAACTTTTCTGTCAAAACGCTGCTTTAGAATTTCTGTAGAGATATTCTCTATTTGCAGTTTTCCTCTATAAAGCTTCTGAACTTTAAAAAAAGAAAAAAATTAACTTTAAAAGATGACTTGATTTGTTTTCAGCTCTTTGGCAAAGACCCAAACTTATTTTCTTAGGAAAAGTGTGAGCTGAGAGGGGGCAAAGTTCCTTCAGAGATCACTGCACACACCATCAGGAGGATGCTTGCAAAAATAACAGCTGAAGAGCTAAGACATCTTAGCCAACTGCAGATGTCACATGGGCTTGTCCCCACTGTGGGCAGGGGCTCTCTGCTGGGCTGAGAGCCAGGAGCATCCAGCATCCAGCTTTTTGCTCAGGAGTGAGGATCCACATGGATCCTCCCTGATGGGATGAGCCTTTCCTACCCTTTTACCTTCTGGCCAAGCAAATCCTTACTTACTTACCAGTATGGGGACTGTTCAAGCTTTTCCTGGGATCTTCAACACCTTCACAGGGAAAAAGCAACAAGTGTGGTGCTCACACCCTGAGGAGCCCCTGGAAGTGTTCCCTGAGCAGGGGATGCAGGGGAAGAAGCGAGCAGGGATTTTGGCAGGGAGGCATCACACATCTGGCCCTGTGAGGCTCCATGTGCAGTCCCAGCACTCTCTGCTCATTTCTCACTTTTTCCTTCTTTAAATGTCCACTTCAGACAGAGAAATGGCTGAGAAAAGAAGGATGATCAGCTCTTCTGGCCACAGGCCTGGAGAGGATGTGGTGGTGCCGGAGGGTTGTGCAGCGGGTGCTGCACTGGGGATTCCAGGGTTCCTCTTATCATGGCTTGTGTTTGAAAGGAGGGATGTGGGAGTGGGAGGGGAGCAGATGGACAGTGTTGGAGGGCTGGTGGTGGGTCTGATGGCTGAAATGCCGTGACAAGGGGAAAGGTAAGGGGTGCAGAAGGGAATTGGCAGCTTCTCATGCTGTTTCTGGTAGGATTTCCCTCCTTATTTCCATGCTCTGTTCAAACCAGGTTGTTGTTTTCTGCAGAGGCTCCTTAGAGGGGCTTTTCTTTCTCTCAAGTAAACACAGACCTACTAAAAAGCATGGCTCTGCTCTGTGCCAAGAGCTCCATTTCCATCAGGATTTCAGGCACTACTCAGTAACTCCATTTCCCGGGAATGTCTTTCCAAGAGCTTTGTGCTGATCCTTCCTCTCTTCGCTGTGGGTGTTTGGGACAAGCACTGAGTCTCTGGAGCGTGGGGGGATGCTCTCATCCAGCTGCTGGGCACCACATCCACGCTGTGCCTCACGTGCTGTGGAACACATGAAGTGCTTCCCCCAGGCCCTGCCTCTTCTATTAATGTCAAGCAAAGCCTTGAGAGGACTCAGGGCATTTTGCACTGGGTGCTTTGCACTGGAGATGTGCACATCCAGTTCCTATTGCAATAATCACTGAGCAGGTGAGTGTCAGGACACAGTGGGAACATCAGCCTGATCCAACATGCAGCTCCCATGAGGGGTTTCTGCACCAGAGAGAAGGTCTGGGGGTTACCACACTCTGCATGAGCCAGAGCCCTGCTGGGTCTCTTAGTGAGAGGGGCAAGAGGGTGCTGCAGACAGTGAATGGGACTGTCTGCCAGTTGCTGCTGCTCCCAGATGGAAAAGAGATGGAAAAGCCTCAGTCCTCATGCTTCTTTTGTGGCCTGGACAATGAGAGTCCCGCTGAGTGCCTGGGGCAGCCCGAGGCTGAGGCCTTTGTGTCCCCCCCTGCCCCCAGCACTCTGGTTCCCTCTCTGCCCCCCTAACATGCCTCTGCCTTGGGTTCAAGGGGGAATGTAGAGGGATATATGGGAGAGGATGGAATGACAGGGAAATGGAAGGAGAACAAGTCCCAGGCAGCTCCGAGCAGAGCCGGAGCGTAGCAAAGGACTCCACCACTTTCTTTCCCAAGCCTTCGGATCAGCAGTGGGACAGAGGAGTAAATTCAACACATATTTTCCATCCTCAGCTATCCACATTGCCCCTAACCTGATCCTAGTTAGATACACAGAGGCAGCTGCCAAGGAACTTTTATGACTCATTTGAAAGGGAGCCTGCACAAGAACCGCGCATTCGAATCCAGCTGTCTCCTCTCTGTTGTTGTTTAGGGAGGACATTTGTGCTTGCTTAGCTCACCTAGGAAAGAGCCAACAGGCCCCTGGATACAGGGGAAACTGGTCTTCAGCCCAGCCTGGGAACACTCTGTGTATTCCTTAAAAAAGGGAGAGCCAGAGTTGAGCTGACAGGGAGCACAGCTCGGGATAAGGTGGTGTGGGCAGCAGATCTGAGCTCTGCAAGGGGGAGCCCTCCTTGCCACATTCCCTTTGCCTTCAGAGGTTTGGCTGTGAACAGAGCCATTCTCCACCAACACCGTCCCAAAACCACTTGGGAAGTGGAAATCCCTGGGGCTTGGCAGCTGCCCCCCTGTTGGGAGGGACCCAGCCCTCACCTCTCGCAGAGGCACCAGCAGAAGTGAGAAGCAGAGAGCATCTGATGCAACCCAAAAACGGGCTGGTGTTCAGCAGCAGGTCTAAGGGGCACAACCTAACCTTGCTCAGGAAATTCCAGGTTAAATGAGACCTTAAACCCACCTGGGTCTCTTACAGCAGGCAGATCCTGGTGCTCTGGAGCAGGTAGAGGATTCTCACGGCAGAGCATGTTCCTGCTCATGCTGAGTCCTATCCCAGTCTTTAATAATAACAGATCAACCTAAACCCTGAAGTGTGAGATAGAAAATCCCTTCCCAAATGCTTTCTGTTATTATAACTGAGTGATTCCTGTTATTGCCATGATCTACAAATTGCCTGCCTGTCCCCTGGTGTGCTTTAGGTATCTGGGACAAGGTGTATGGGATTTTCTCAGCTGGAATTGGGCAAAAAGATAGAATATGGTAAATATTTTGTGTCAGGAGTTCAGAGGGTGTCAAACTAGGCTTTGTTAACAAAATGCCTCGTTTCTGATTCCAGTCTGCTACCGGAAAGCAGGAGGTTTATCTTCAAAACTGTGACTTTAAAACAAAACAGACCAACAATCTCCCTCCTTGTGAGAGAGCAGAGCGGGTTTTTGGTGTCTCTGCATTGCTCAGGATTCTCATTGATTCTACAAAACTGGCCTGAAGATGCCCCAGTCTCAGAGGTCCCTGTCCCAGGCAGTTTTGATTTTTTGGGGTGAACTCCCTGACTTCCAAACATTTTGCTTTCAGTATGTAACAGGACACATTTTTGCTCAATACCTTGAAAACTTTCACGAAGTGGAACTGTCCTGTCCTTTTACCACCCATCTTTAAAATTCAGTATCTGCAACACAAGTTTCTGAAGTCCTGCCATTCTTTTAGCTCATATTTTCCCAGCATTTCAAATAAGTACCATTAAACAAAAGCTGAGACACTTATAAATTCACATGAGCCTGGAAAATGGGTCATTGAGAAAAGTACCTGAATGGATTATTAAGAAAAGTACCTGCTATCCCAAGACATCCCTTCCTAGTAAGTGCCATCGTGTCTCACCAACCCAGGTGGGATCCTGCTGCCATGTGCATCCCCTGCACTTCCAGGGCAGGGAATTTCACAGCCTGAAGCTGGCTCAGCATCCTGCAGAGTTAACAACCCTCTGCTGCAAAAAAGGGATGGTGGAAACCCCATGATGAGCTCCCAGGAAGGGCTGTGCCAGAGGCTGATGTGAAAGAGTGGACATTGCCTCCAACAGGTGGATGAGCAGGGTCAGGAGGGTTTTGACCACCCAGGATATACTCCAGGATGGGATTCCCTAGTTTTCCCGTTGCTAACATTCCTCTTAGCTCTCCCTGGGGCTGGAATGCCACACACAACACCCAACCCAGCACATCGACACCCAGCCCAGCACACGGGACCCAGCCCTGCTCCCGCGGGGTTTTTGGGGTAGGTTGGCTCAGGGCCGGCACGGGCAGCCCCCAGAGAGGGGACCGCACAGGGACCGCCGGCAGCATCACTAGATGGTGCTCACGCTTGCCTTTTGCTGAGCTCCCGGAGCACCGGAGCCGCGGGTACCCGCAGGGATGCTCAGGTGGCTCCCGGCGCTCCCCGAGGCCTCGGGAGCCGTCGCGGTGTCTCCATTAATAAAAGCGGCCACGAGGAAGATGCTTCCCGGCTCTCCGCTCGTTTCCAGCCTGTCAAGGGGGAGGAACATCCTGCGGGATGTGTCCCTGGTGTGTTCACAGAACCTGTTCTCCCTCTGCTGCTCCCTCCGAGGATGCCACGTGCCAGCCCTGGTGCACTGGGCTCCTCTCCCCAGATTCCTCCACCTCCATGGGGCTCCCAGAGCCGTGAGTCACTGCAACCAGCCCTGCACCACATCCTCTGAGACAAACCCACACAGGAGCAGGAGATGCTCGGGGCATTCTCTGGAGAAACCACTTTCTCATGACTAAATATTAACATACAAGAAAAAATGATCCGTGGCCATAAATTTCCTTTAGATCCATCATCAGCTCCCCAGTCCAGAGGAGAGTGTGGTGTCGCTGCCATGGTGTGAAGCAGATGAAGGGAAAGGGGTTGGGTGTGTTGGTGAGGGATGCTCCTCCTTTCCAAGAGCTTCCTGTGGCCAGCTAATGACCTGGGCTGCAGGGAGCTCGCTGGGGTGGCCTTCAGAAGGACAGCTTCTTGGCTTTATTCTTATAAATAAGGATCTATTTATTAGCAGCTCCTTGCAGCACAAGGGAGAGGAGCAGCTGGGATTGCACGGACACGCAAACTGCTGGGAAAGCTTCAAACCCATTCTGGCTTTCAGCAAGTCCCTGAGTCCCCTTCCCCAGGCAGAGCAGGAGTCACTGCCAGCCAGGAGCCCTGTGATGGTGTCACCAACACCTCTCTGCAACTAATTAAAAATCCACTCCAACCTGCAACAGGGACCCTCATTTTGCTTTATCATACCCCCCTCTCCTTGGGTTTGAGGTTAGAAAAGTGCCAGCACCGTGCAAGACAGAGAGTTCTGGTAGGCATGGCTGGGTGCCAGTCACCCTTGGGATTTTGTTAATGGGCTGATCCAGAAGCCAATGAAACAACTGTAGGTGATATTGGTGCTGCACAGCCCCCATGGTCAGAAAGGTTTCAGGCTGTTTCACCAATAAATTTCCTTCTGCAGGATATGATTTGCCCTTGGTTATGCCAGGACTGGGCTGGTGTTGGGAGTGTTTTCATTTCCTTTATATAAATAATATAAATGCTGTTTGGTCAACCCAGACCCTGCAGAGCAGAGAGCAGAGGAGTGGGAAGGGCAGAGAGCAGAGAGTGTTGACCACGGGGACAAGCTGGCTCAGAGTGAACTGGGAGGGGAAGGACAGGGGTTCAGGAGAAATTTGAGGGAAAACTAAAGGAGACAGAAGGGATTAGTCCCTGTCAGCGTTAGCCAGGATGAGCTCAACACCTGGCTTGTCACGGTTTCACCCAGCATTGGAGCTGAGATGATCTGCACACCTCGCAGGAGGATTTTGGACAGTTTGGGGGAGTGCAGTGCCTGTGGGATGTGATCTCCTGGGGGGTGCTGGGCCCTGTGCTCTGCTGAGAGCTGCCTGACCTCCTGCTCTGTGCTGTGGAACTGGGGAGAGAGCGAAAAGGAGCCTGAGCAACACGAGCAAACCCAAATGTGTTTCCACTTAGCGGCTCCTCCGAGGCCAAATGATGTAACTCCCGCGAAGCTCTGCAATATGTTGGCAGGAGGAGCACAGTGACAACTCCAACTGTAAGTTCCTGAGCTAATGAGCACAAAAGTTGAATAAAAATAAATAATAATAAAAAAAAAGGCTTTTTTTTTTTTTCTTTTTGGCTTAACACAGCGATCCTACCCAGGACTGTTTTCTGAGCAGAGAAACAGCACGCTGAAGGAAAAATTCCAGCCCCAAAGACCCTGGTTCCTCTCCTCTGGGTCTAATGGGGCAAAGCCAAGGGGTCACAACCCGTCAGGGCAAGCACTTCAAAGCAGCAGAGCTGGGATTTGCTCAGCCTGATGAGATGCTAAAGCAGATCTCTGTTCCAGAAGGAGCTCACTGCCATCCTCTTCTCCAGCCTTTTTGGAGTTAACCACAATTATTATTACTAAGGTTGGGTTTTTCTGTCTGTGTGTGTGTGTTAGCAGCAAAGAATGTTTTACTACAGCTCTCCACTCAGCCACCAGCCTCCAAATGGACCATGTTACAGTAGAGCTAAATATTGTGTCAGGGACCATGTGTTTCTTGTAAGATGGGCTCGAGCCACAACTGTGTAGGAAATTGTTTATCTCTCTTCCCCCTCTCCCTCTTTCTGCCTTTATCCTCCCACAGGCTGCGTGGACAGACAAGGCACTGGCGATGGGAACTTTCCTGGGGATGCTGCTGGGGTTATTTCCCCAACTATTAATCCAATGAGGCCACGATCTGTCCCTTTGTGGCTGGTGACGTGCCACTCCTGCTCCCAAGGGCACGGGTGGCTCTGTCACTGGTGAGGGACACCAGGCAGTGGTCAGCACCACTGATGAGGGCTGGCTCAGCACCACAGATGCCCGGGGAACCTCTGCTGGAGGGTTGGGATGGAGCAAACTGCACAGTGCTGATGTGTGTGTGGAAGTGTCACAGTGGGAAATTCGGACAGGGAGGTCTTGCTCAAGGTGGAGATGAACCTTCTTTGATTTGCTGGAAATCTCAGTGTCTGCAGGGTGGACTGCAGAGCCAGATGATTGGCTGAGAAGTAGAGCAAACTCTCGGAAAATGGATTTATTGCTGCTGGAGCCAACACAGAGCAGAGCAGCCCCCCTGGGTGCTGGTCTGAGCTGAGCCTTGGCCGCCCATGCCATTGGTGTGACACTGCTGCTGTCACCATGAGCAGGGTGAGGGTTGCACAGCAGAGGCACCACAGGCAGGGAAACCCCTTTTGCCTTCACTGAGACAGAGTCAGTAGATTTGGCACTTGTTTCTCCCCTGCACTGCTCTGCAAGAGGGATGTCAGGGAAACCTGAGCCCCTCGTGCCTTCCTCTCCTTGTCCGTCCATCTCGACGCCATCCCCAAATGTAATGAGGCACTTTTCCTTTTTGCTGTCTCTGCTCTCTCCTGGCCACTGATCTGTACAAAAGCATAATTGTACATAAACATCTGATTTCTTTTACTTTGCCTCAGTAATAGCTTGTAGCAACCCTTTCCAACATCTATTAATACTGTGCAATGTATTAGATCCAGACTTCAGATCCCCAAATGTGACTGTCTTCAAATAAAGTGGGGAAAGGCTGAACCCAGACCAAATGTTTGTTCCCTGATCATTTCTAAATGCAGTATAATCTGTGTGTCTCTATAAATTTAGCAAAGGTTCTTGCTTTTAAGCACCTTGGACTTCTCTCTTGGTGAAATATTATAGGTGAGGCCCACCTGGATCAGACCAACAATCTCCAAACATCAGAATCCTGTGTTTCAGCAGCTGAACCTGGCAGGGCAGTGATGCTCCCACTGCCTCTTATCTAGAGCAGGGCTATAGGAGATCAGGGTGCCTGTAGGGGGAAATCATGAGCACAGAGATGAACTGACCCATCCCAAATCACCCAGGAGCTTACATTTAATTTAGTCTTTGGAACAGGAGAGTTTCAACAGATAGAGAAATTAATTTTTTCCCAGACAGACTATTTTTTTTTCTCTGAATTGCTTTAACTGCAGACAGATTTGGGGGCCCTGCCACTGAAGGTGACTTGCTCTCTCACTGACCCACCTGCAGAGGCAGAAGCAAAAAGAAGCAAATATATATAAAAGTATAGGCCATATCTAATTCCTGTTCTTTCCCACTATAAGACTGGATAACTTTTGAGCAATCCTGGGCTGGCAGAGCTGCAGGGCCTGGCTGTGCTGACATGCAGGACACCAGGCAGGACCAGCACAGTGCTTGACCAAAGGCAGAGCTGGGGAATGGGGCAGCACTTCCATTAGGAAACTGTCTTTCTCTACCCAAAAATAAAAACCCACAGAGCTTATAATAACAAAAAGGCATGTCAACCCTGACTGTATCTTTGGGAATGAGAAAAACAGCCAGGGTTAAAACTTCTGTTGGTTATAATTCCTGGGAAGTGCCCCCTGCCCTTCCTTGCCAGGACACCATCAGGGTACAGACCCAAATTTTTGAAATATCATGGCTTTTTTTCACAAACAAACTGTAAACCTGTGTCCTCAGCTACATTTTTCTTCCCTTGCTCCGTGCCATGCACACAGCACTGCTGGTGGCAGTGATGGCTTTGCACATCCCATTCCTCCCTCAGAGTGATCCAACAGATGATACTTAAGGAGAAAAGGACACGGAAGAGTTTGGCTTGGACAGAAAAACTGTCTGTGATGATCTTCTGGGGATGTCTTTAAGTTTTCAGGCTTAGTAAGGCTGCTAAAAGAGATCAGATTGTTTTTCCTCTTCACCAGAAGCAGCAATTTAGGGATTTCCCTGGTTCTGCTTTGCTTCTTGCTGCTGGTCACTGGTCTAAATCTGGCTGGGTGAAGGAAAGGGACTCTTCCTGTGTTCCTGATGCTTGAGGTCATTAAAAAGCCTGAATTGTACCATGGGCTGGACCTTTAGATGCCAACCTGCTTTACCACCAGCCTGTGCCCCAAATCTGTTGGGCTGCAGCTGGGAGTCTTTCCCTTTGATCCATCCCTGGTATTACACAGCTTCAGATAAAGCCACAAAGCTCATTTCTAGGAAAGGGAACTGAACAACCTAAATCTTGGAGCTGAGCAGCAGTGGGGAGCCGATCTTCAAACTGCATCCCCTCACCAGCTTCAAAAGCAAAGCAGCTCATTTTACCTCACTACACGACACTTCAGCAATGATTAAAGCACCTTAAACGTGCACCTTTTTCATCCCGGCCCCGTCTGCTGACAGGGTGCCAAGTACAACAAACCCCATCAAAAGCATCCTCCCTGTGATGGATTTAATTGTCGTTGTCCTGTTTTTCTGAGCAAGAAGGGCTCAAAAAAACCCAGAGTCTGGAGAAATATGCACGTCCTCACACAGAAATAACCCCCTAAAAGCAAACTGAAGCCGTGGAGGAGCCAGCCTGCCAGGCACAGACACAAAGTGCCGAGCGAAGGAGATAACTGGCTGGTGAGCACTGGGAAATAATGCCCTGAAATCCTTCCGAGCCCATTCATCACCCCGGCTTCAGTGATCATCTCAGCAATAAATTCCCTTATCATCCTATTGGAATTTGACATTAATGACCTGCCTGTTATTTCAGAGGGAGATGGACTGTAACCAGCGGGTAATTGGTAGGAAAAATTGCCGGTTATAGCAAAGATCTGATACCGTCAGAGTAGTTACACCACGAGAGAGGGAGATTAGGGAGCTTTGTTTACCACAAGGGGCTTATTCATCCTGAATAAATGTGTTCACTTCCCAGAGCCTTCCTCTTACACCCTGATTCCCCTTCAGTGGCATCTTAATATCAGCACTAATGCAGTTTTTTCCCAGTGACTCCGGTAAGAAGAACAGCAAAGGAGCTGCTGTCAGTGCACAGATGTCTGTAAAAATGATTAAAAAGTTCTCATCAAACCCTCATTAGTTTATGCATTTATTTCTGAGCTGTCTCAGCAAAGAGAACTGTAATTTCTTAATCATTCACATTACTCAGAGTGCTTCTGCAAACACCTCTGGTCTGCAAAATTTTTCGCAACCAAACTGTGCCTGGTTTAGGTTTTGTTTCTGTTTCTCTGCTGGAGCGACACAATTGGTTTATTAACATTTTTCTTTGCACCTGCAGGTCAGCTTCCAGTCTGCTGTGCCCAAATAATCGAGCCCCTGTTCACAGGGGGAGCCTGCAGCCTTAACCAAAAATAGGACAACTGACTTCTCTGGACTGTGTTGGGGGAGTGCCAGAATCAAATCCAGAGGTAAAATCCTATCTTTGCTGCGATGAACGATACCTTTGCTCTGACTTGATGAGTCTGTGCCTTTCTCAAAGGTTTCTTGCTCTTTCCTTCCACTTCCCAGCTGCAGGACCAGCAACAGAGACAGAATGTTATTTTTTGGTGAACATTCCTGCTTTTTAAATTAGCTCCCTGGAGTGTTCACAAGAACAAAGCTGCAAGGCATGGTCACAGGAGGACTGAGGCTGCTGCAGAAGTACCGGCACAGATTCAGAATAAACCATCTGCATTCTCTGCACAGCTCTGACTGTAACTTCCCAACTCATCCTTCACCTTTCTGGGAAGAAAGAACTGGTGATGGTGGTGGGAAAATTGCTTCACAGGAGCCAAAGGGGGTTTTGCATTCACTTTCACTGGAGCCAGGGATGCTTTTAACCCTCTGTATTCCCCACCTTATGGGTTCCCACCACTGTAGGAAGTGATGGAGGAAAATCAATGTTCCTTTTCCAGGTAGATTGTCCCTGGAGTGCCTGCAGGTGGAGGGGGTGGCTCCAAAGGCTCCTTCAGAAGGAGACTGGCTTTCTCTGCATGAAGCCTGACAAAATTCACCTTCCAGGCTCTTCTGAGCACTTGGAGGTGCCAGGCTGGGTGTGAGTTCAGGATGATCATCACAAAATCCCCTGGCCATGGCAGGAGTACAGTCTGTTGCCTGGCCCTGGCATCACCACAGGGTGCCAGGATTTGGGGACAAAACACATGGCAGCAAAATCCTTCCAAACCAACAAAACTACCCAGAGAGAAAGTCTGGCTGGAGCTCTTCTCAACCACTGCTTAAAGCAGAGGTTTGAAATCGGGCTGGGAACAGAGATGGAGCATCAGACCCCTAAAGAGGGAGCAGAGCTTGGAGGGACGGATGGAAAATTTGAGCTTTGCCTTAGCAGCATCTGAGACAGGAGGCTGGAACAGCCCTGGAGCCTGAGCACGCTGCCCTGGAGCTGAACCGGCCCCTCCGATGGCTTTAACAGGGGCTGGGAGTCGATTCCCAGGTCTCTGTGCCGGGAGAGGGAAAGGTAACAAGCTGTGGCTGTGCCTCTGCTGGAGGCAGCAGAACCAGAATGCTGGGGGTTGGATTCCTTCCCTGCAGCCACATAAAACCTGTTAACTGCCACGAGCCTGAGGACCCAGCCCTGCACTCCTTTTTATGGAAGGCTCTCCGTGCAAAAAAAAGCATCATCCCAATGAATTAAGCGCCGTGGTAGCGGCCACATTCCTGCGTGTTCCTTGTGCTCTTCACTTGACTCACCAACAAGGAAGCCAAGATATTTTGTAGGGGCTGTTTTAAAAACACTCTAATTGATTTAATTCATTGCCAGAGCCCTTCCAGCCCACTTGCTGGACATCCCCCCAGGAACGTGCTTAGTCCCTGGTTGCCCTGTGTCTGTGGAGTTGGTGTCCTCCAGCTCGTTCCCTCTTGGCTGCAGCACTGGGCCTGGGGAATGGGGTTTTGCTGCTGGTCTTTGAGGCCATGCACAAGCATGAAAATATTGGTGACAGCCTGAAACAAGCCTCAATTTCTCCTTGCCTTGTTGAAAGGCACGTGGTTTACCACAGAAAAATCAGAGATGAACACGCCACAGAGAGTCCAGGAGAGGCAGGGATGATACCTGGGAAGGAAATATGTTGCCCACCTGAGTTTGTGAGTCATCCTGGTTGTGAACAGCACACTAGTCAAGAGTTGGCTCATGGTACATCAGGACATATCCAGATAAATCTCCCTCTGAATCCTTCTCTTTACCTTTCTGTCCCAGAAAACAGCCAAGCTGCAAACACTCCGAGGAGGATGACGCAGCAAAATAAATGTTTTAGCAAAAAAAAAAAAAAGAACAAACACCAACAGAGAGAAATGAGATTTGCATATGTTTTTCTGGGAAAAATACCAAGTTTTCCTTGTTGGAAAACGAATGTGTTGGAAACCAGCTTGTAAAACTCCAAGCCTGTCTCAAGCACTGATTTGTCCCGGACTGTCACCTACGCTCGATGTTCATGAGAACTCCTCAGCCCTCTGTCCAAAAGGGAGGATTGCTGCTGATAATTCATTGAGGGATTTGTGGCAGAGCAAATCCTGGTCAGGGAAGTGACTGGAGCTTTCTGTGAATTCGGCAGTGGGTGAGGAAAGTTTGTGGAATACAGAATCACCCTGTGCTTGCTGCAGAGCTGTTCCCAAGGAGATTGGGAGCACAGTGATAAATGAATTTCAGGAAGCCTGGGGGTTCAGCTTGGCTAAGGGAAAAACTGCTGGTGTCCATCTGAGCACTGCAAACCTGATTTTCCACTTACACACCCGATTATAAATCAGCACTAAATGCACTTATGGGGACATGCCAAGTTTTCCCTTGGATGTCGTTCCATAGGCACACACTCCTTTGACCACAGGTGATTAGGTTTGATGAAGGAACCACCAAGAGAGGTGCTTTGGTGGGTGTCAGTGGGAGATGTGTTGCATTAGACACCCCAACTGGATGCCAGCAGAGGCCCAGTGGAGACCCAGCCAGTGGGAATCCTCTGTCTGCAAAGCTCCTCGAGTATGGAAAAACTGGGCTGGAAATCTCTTAAGAGGTTTTTGATTAATGTAAATTGAACATTTTTTTGCAGCAGCAGCAAAGTAAAGCTTTGGTTTATATTCATGTCCCCTTGGGGTTTATCGAGTCTGAGGTTTCCCTGCTGAGGAGTGTGCACAGCTCTTCTCTCTGCTTTCTGTTAGGAAGGGCAAAAAGCATCCCAGTGCTTGTATTCCCAAAGAACTCAAGTCCTGAGCCTGCAAACCAGAGCCACCAAAACACAGCCAAAGCCTCGGGAACAAGTCAAGCACTCCAGGCTCCCGCAAACGGCAGGAGAGGAGGCGCTTGGAAACTGGGGCAAAAGTTGAAACAGGATTTAATTTTATCTGGATTGATTCATCTGTCCCTAATTACTAATAGCTTCCCAGTGCATGATGTAAGAATATGCAGAGGGTTTTTAATGAATAACTCTCGGCTAAGATAAAGTGTAGCCATTCTCAGAGAGTTCTTTTATGCGCCAGCAGAGATTTGGGCAGTCAAAGATGAAAAATAGATGAGATCCCACAGTCACACATGTTGAAGGTTAAAATCTTTTAGGATATAGATCCTGTCTTCTTACCAATTTATTGTGGAAAAACCCAGTAATTTTTCCATATCCCCTGCTTTAATATCTGTATTTACTTTTACTGAGAGAGGACTCTTAAGCTCCCAAGGCTGCACAGCACATGATGCTGTACAGAGGGATGATGCACAAAAACTCTCTATGATTGTTCTGAAAGTTCCAAAAACAGCTGGCAAAAAATGGTCATGTTTAATGGCACATAAAAAAAAAAAAAAAAAGAAGCAGTCAGTTAAATTAAAAATCCCTATTTTCTCATTTTTCATGGCAACAATATGAAACTGGGCCATGTCACTCATCTCATACTACACAGTCCTTCCCTCTTCCATATCATTGTCTTGCTCCCAGTCATACCTCCTTGTACCATCCCACATATTTCATCTCAGTTCACTGTGCTCACACCCTTGAAATCCTTCCAGGCTGCCTTCATGTCCACTTCTCTAACTCACCTCTCCGAGCCAAGCCATGGATCCAGGCTCTAAATCTTCCCTCTAAACTGATCCCTCTGAGGCCCTGACCATTTTCTGGTATTTCCATGAGCTGTGCAACACGTGAGTTCCTTCTCCTCTTCTCACACCAATAAAAGTCCAGGAGCTTTCACCAGGGTGAGAGAAGAATCAGGTTTCTGGGCTCCTCTGAGCAGCTCGGGGATGCTGTTCATGGTCCTCACCCAGCGGTGAAGAACAGGGGCAGGACACGTTGAGCAGATGGTGATTCTGGACTGCAGATGAGGACTGAAGTACTGTGTTCAAATCACATCTTTGATACCCTTCCAGCTTTTATCAGATGGTTCCACTCAATGCTTGGCACAGCTGAGGCAAAGGCAAGGCCAGGAGAGCACTCAAACAGCGTGAGCAGCTGAAGCAGCCCAGCTCAGGAGAAGGGCCCTGTCCCTTGGGTGCTCTGCCTGTCACAGTCCATCCCCACCACGCAGAACTGGGGACTTCCCTGGCTGCCCCTACTCTTCCAGCACTTGCAGAGCTTTAATATTTACCCCTACATGCAAAAAAACCCCAACAAAACAACCCAGTAACTCACTGGCTACAAATCCTCTGCTCCCTCCTGCCGCATCGTGTTGCGAGCAGCGATTGATTGTAAATCAAAATCTCTGGGAGGATTGATGGCATGTGAGCAACTTCTTGGACTTAAAAGGCTTTCCTCCTCAGGTTTTGGCTTTGGATGGCCCGTGCTCCTAATGCACTCTTCACTTCATTCACCCCTGCCAGTGCCAATGCTCTTATTTATGAGGTCGGTAATCGCTTTCTATCAACATGCTCTGAAAATCTGCTCCTTCCCCAGAACATTCCTGCAAGTAAATCCTTCCCCATGAATATTCTCAGTACAAGCTGAGTTCAGGGCCTGCTCAGGGCAGAGGAGAGGACTTTCAAAGGACTCCCACTGAGTTCAGTTGGCTCAGACCCCAAGTGAACACACATCCACACCCACAAAGCTCTGTTATAAATGGCTTCATGGAAGCTCACAAGAAGGAAACCAAACCTTTCCCAAAGTCCTGAGGAGGGTCTGGGGTTGTTTCACCATCCTTCTGCTGCGCATGGACCCCAGGGTTTTACCTCTCAGGAGGAACCTCAGGCAGCACCACAAAGCACACAGTTGAAGGGCTGTGCTGACTGAAAATCCTTCCAGAACGCTGAGCCTGGTCTCTTTTTCCTTCCTTAACTTAAAAGCCAGAAAAATATCTAGAAATGCCTGTGCAGGAGAATCAATCACATCCAAAGGAACCTTCTGGGTCCCATGAAAGAGCCCATGTTTTCAGCCTTGGCCGTTTATTCTTCCTCCTTTTGGGAGGCAGCACAGATATGTTTTCCATTTGGAATATCCCAGGGGTCTTGCAGCTCATGCCGAGCCCTCAGAAGTAAACGAGCCACTTTTCCCAGCAGCAATCCCAGCTCCAATTAAGAAATGTTACTCTTTTTCAGCATACCCAGACTGGCTCTTGGTTCAAGCCATAGGAAAGCAGAGGCACAGGGGCCACACCAGAGCAGAACCAACAAATACATAAATAAGAAGATCTTCAGCTCAGTGTGTTCTGCTCCATCTCTCAGCTGTTTCACAGCCTGGGCAATGCTCTTTATTGATGTCATTTACTCAGCTGTCAAGTGGGGTTTCTATCCTAAAGCTCTGCAGTGGGGAAATAGGAACGTGCAATGGACTTGCCTCAAATTGAAACAGATCTTTAACTAGAATAAACCAGTGGCTGGACTGAATAAACACAGCAGGCACTTTAGAAAGAATGTGAAGTTGACATAAGATCTGTTGGGTGAGTTCAAGAAATGGGAGACTTTGTGCTGAAGTCATAAATCTTCTGGGTTGAAAAGGGGATAGTGCTGAGCTCTGCACCTTGGTGCCTTGCTGGGAGAGACTGATGCAGGAGGTTTGCTGTCCCAGAGGCTGTTGGTGTGGGCAGGGAGGTTTCTTCCCCATCAGAGCTGCTGGGGAATGTGGACTTCATCTCTCTCATGTGCAGCTCTGTGGCTCAGTGAAGCCTCTGGCAGAGGGTTCTGTCCCTGGCTGTGTGAACCTGGGTGTTCTGGGAGGAGCTGAGTCTCTGCTAAGCCCTGACACACAAAAACTTTAAAGCCCAGCATCTGTTGGGACAACAACATTTGTCCCAGCTGGGACAGCCCCAAATGCTGCTGAGGGCCAAGGCAGCGATGAGTCCCCATGGGGCTGCTCTACAGCTCCTGCTGTGTTTGGAAAGCACAGTGCCCTCACATGACCCTGGCTCTGCTCTCCTCATCCCTGAAAGGCAAGGATGGGTGAAAGGGTGGGTCTCTGTTTGGATCTCCTCCAAACAGCCTGGATGATCTGAGGGGCAAGTCAGAGCCCATTTCCTCCTGGCTTTGCAGCTGCCAGGGGTGTGAATTGCCTGGGGCTGGGCTGGGCACGGGCACCCAACCAATTCCTGCACCTCTGAGGGCAGGCTGGAAATGCTGAGAGCCCCAGCTAACCTTCAGCTCTGTTCTGAGCAGAGCAAAGCCTTCCACAGTGCTGAAAGACCATTTAATGTGGCTTTGTCAGGACAGTCAGCTCTGCCATGGGTGGTTGTTGTCGCAGCCGCAGCCGGGCACAAAAATCTTGTTGGTTTTGTTTCTTTTATTTTTTTTAAAGAATAAAATTGCACTTATTAAAGAAAGGCTTTCAAAATACTGGGTATCACTGGAGACCTTCAACACTACCCTACCTACAGTGATGGACTGCCTGGGCTGGCAGGACCTTCAAGTGGAAGGTGTCCCATGACAGGGCATTGGAACGACTGGAGATTTCGGTTCCCTTCCAACCCAAACCACCCTGTCGTTCCATGACCTGTGGGCTTTGCTGAGCCACACCTGGCAGCTGAATGCCTTGGGAAGGTTTGGACCTGACTGCAGCTCTGCCTCCATCTGCAGCCCCCATGTCTTGAGGAAGCAGGTCAGGTTCCCTGGGGAGTGGGCTGATCTCACTAAAATGCTCCCCACCTCCCTCCGTGGTACCTGCAGGGTGGACTAATCCATGGCCCACGGGGTGAGAGCCCTGGTAAGTCAGCCTGTGCTAAAGAATCCCAGATGTTTAATATTTCTGGCCCCTGCTCCAAGGAAAGGGAGAGAGGAGCTGCAGAGAGCACAGCAATATTTTTTTTCAATACATTCCATATGTTTCCTCCATAAGTCAAGATTAAGCAGCCGTGCTGGTCGGAATAGAAATCAGCCAGCCAGCTGTTCTGCTGTCTCTGGAGGCAGAAGGAGCCCCAGCACAGGCTCTGACCTGACTCCAGAACACATTTCCATGGGGACAAGTGGAATTGTCATCTGTGCTGTCACCGCTCCCAGTGGTGCTGTTGCCTCTGCACGAAGCAGTGGTCAGCCCTTGGCCCCACCTGCATGGTGGGGAAATCTGAATTTTGGACAGCTTCTTGGAGGCTTCACACAGTCCTCATGCTGAAGCCCAGTGTGGCATTCCCAGGAAAAACACAATGTCCTTCAGATCCCTCAGCCCCAGGCCAGTGCAGCCAGGTATGTAAAAATGAAGGTGGCACAAGGCTCCCAGCTCGTTCCTCCTCTGCCTTGAGCCCTCAGTTATGACCCATCCCACCAGTACACAGGAGGTGTGTTTTATTTAAATTTTAAAAAAATATTAAAAATTNTCCTCAGTTATGACCCATCTCACCAGCACTCACTAAAAATTATATTTTTTCTATTTTTTCTCCCTGATTTTCTCACCCCAGCAGCACAATTTCAGTCTTATTCCCACCACCCCTCAGGTTGCTTAGCTCAAGCCACTGCAAAAACCACCTCTGAGGATGGCAGGTCCACAAGGAGGAGGAAAACCCAGCAACCAGGAGGGGAAGGAATTTGCTCCCTCCTGAAGGGCACACTCGGAATAATTGTGCCAGCCAAATGTGTGCAGAAAGTCCTCAGTAATTGCTGTGGAAATCGTTTCACATGTGTGGGATTTTTTAGGCTGAAGTATAATTACAGCTAATTGCTGTTTGATTTCGTTCCTGTTTATATACCCGTTAAAGGAATTGTTGAAATGTCTCTGCTAAAAGACTTCCTTCTTTCTTTCTTTCCCCTTCTCCTCTTTTTCTAAAATCATAATGGAAAAGAGGGGATCGTGTTGCAACACTGGGAGTTCATGAATGGCCATTAGCTCTCCAATGATCTTACAACAAAGAGCCATGGAAAGCCCACAAGAGCCTGATGTTTTCCCAGTGTCGGGAACTGCTGGGCCTTGAATTTGCAGAACTAAGGAGAGTTTGCAAAGATCTTGGCTGTTTGTTAAAAGAACCCTTCTGGGCAAGAGGCTGAGGCTGAATTCATGAGGGGAGATGGGAGGACTGGAGGGGTTTGCAGGCAGGAGGAAAGGTGCCCTCAACCAGCTGGTTTGGGGAGAGAAATAAGTGACATTTCTGCTGTGTGTCCCCCCTGGGAGGCTGGTCCAGGGCACAAAAATGATGGCCTTTGTTTGAAGTGTCTCATTATTTTTCTTTTCCTGTCCCACACTGATTTTACACTTTGTCCATCTGTTAGAGCCAGCAGAGAGAGAACTGATGCTGGCAGAGCTCAGTGTGTGTGTCCTGGGATCCACTGGGAGCTTCTCTTGTCAAGGCTGGTAGTGGTACCATCACTGATTGTCTTTTCTCAGCCCTGGTTTTTAGCACAGCTATCCCAGGGCACAATTTGGAGAGAATTAAACACCATGTGTGCTCAAAATTTGGCAAGCTCTTATGTTCTAATGGCCTGCAGCAAGGCCAGAAAACTCCCTTATCAGTTCATCAAATAATATATATATATATACATCTTTGAGCCACCCTTCAGAATGGCTTTTCCAGGTTTTATTGTTCTACAGGAAAACTGACTTTATGTGGAAGAGTTGAGCAGGTTTTGGGAGAAAGAACAGAAGGAGTTAGTTTTCCTGTCCTGGGAGAATCCCCCACCCCCTTGTTTCATTTGGAATGAAAAACGAAACTGGGAATGATGCTGGAAGTTGAATATATTTTTTACTATGTCCATAGAAGTGCTTTAGGTTTGTTCAGGATTTAGGAAATAAAAATCAGACAAAAAAAGGACATACACAAAAAAACTGTTGCTTCCTGGGCTCTACTATTTCAACATCATTTTCCCAGGAGCTTCTCCCTTTCTTTGGGGGCTGAAGCACTTGGAAGAAGCTCATGAGGTAGGTGATGGTCAGTGGAAAATCTGCTGGAAGAAGGGTTGGAGAGGGGTTTTTATGACTCCTCCAAACACATCCTGGAAGAGGTAGCAGGGGACCCCCTTCCAGGCTCTCCTACCTCACCAGAATGCAATGTCCCTGTGGAGAAAGGACAGGCTGTGCTGTAATATTCTCATTCCAGAGATTTGTGTTCCTCAGAGAGGACTGAGACCACATGAAAAGTGTCCTGGCTGTGGTGAGCCACAAGCCATCGCTCCCGGCCCTCAACAGCCCCAGGCAAAATTCAGAGCAGGGGGAGAGCACAGAAAATACAGGATTATGTTGCTAAGGGACTGGATGGAAAGAGGGGATGGTGCCATCACAGCCCTTTGCCTTGGAAAACAGGGAGCTTGTTTGCTCTATATTATTTTTTCCTTTTTTCCCCCCTCTTCCTATTTGGCTGCTCCCTCTGCTCCGAGAAGCCAAATTAGCTCATGGTCTGAGGCTCCAGAACTGAACATAACCAGAAGTGAGATGACATTGGCTGGAAACAGAAGCAGAAATGGAGCTGTTTACCATCCTGTTCCACTTCCACACTTGGAGGGAGCAGGAAACAATTCCAGGGCATGGACACTCACACTACAGCCACAAAAAGCACCTCTGTAAGCACAACTGGTTCATGGAATCACAGAACCATGGAATGGTTTGGGTTGGAAGGGACCTTAAAGACCATCTTGTTCCAAGCCCCTGTCATGGGCAGGGACACCTTCCACCACACCAGGCTGCTCAAAGCCCCTGGCCTTGAGCTGGGTGGGGAATCCACAACTTTTCTGGGCAGTGTTTTCCATGTGGCAGATGCTTTATGGCTGCTGCTTATCCCCACCCCAAAATCTACGGGAAAGGACATCACCTGCTTCAGCTGGGATGTTCCAGCCCATCCAATTGACTTTGAGATGATTTCCAAGGGGCTGCATTTCTCTCCCTGAGCAGATGGGAGCCCATATCTCAGCCAGGAATTGTTCAGGAAATATAAAACAGAGATTGAAACACACAGTATCCCAGCTGATTGCTTATCCCAAATTAAGCTCCTGAGCTGGTGACTGCATCTGGAAGCTGCTGCCCCTCTCAGCACCTCAGCCTGCATGGATACATGGTGTATTTTTAACAGGCTCTTCTGAGGAGATAATGATACAGTGGTGATTCTTCCCTGCAATTTCGTGAAGTCTCTGAATTTGGAAGATGATTTCAGCCATGGCACTTGCAGGCTAAATAGCAGGAGGAAGAAGAATGAGCTCTTGATTAAAATATGTCTAGACAGAGAAAGCCATCTGTATTTTTAGGTCCCAGTCAGCGAACACAGGTATGGAGGGATTTACACTGTTTCCAAAACCTGATCAGTTGATTCTGGTGATTGTAAGACAGTTCTCATGGTCATTTTCTGATTTTACACAGTTTTGGTGTTTGGTGTTTTCCTGGTGGCCCCAGTGGATCCCAGAGTAAATAAGACCTGTAAATGTTGATGTTTCAGTGGCCAGGGAACTATAGAATCATAGAATGGTTTGAGCTGGGAGTTGGAAGGGACTTTTTAAAGATGAAACAACACTTTTGAAAGCTTGGGTTGCTGTACCTACAGAGAAGACCCTCCTAACTTTCAGACCACTTGTGTAGCTTAAAATCCCCAGTCCAGAACCGCCAGCAGCCTGCAGAGTTTTTTGACCCAGCATCCACCAAACCCTCTGAAGGGAAACTCTGTCACGCAGGAATGAGTGTCCCTCGGGACTAACGTGGCAACTGAGCCTTTCCACTTGAAGATCAGCTTGTTCCAATTTGAGCCATGTTGGCATCATCCTGAGGATAAAGCCAGTCTGAGCCGGGAGCTGCTGCCGGCAGGACACTCTTTCTGATGGTGTGAACAGACTCAACCTAAGAGCAATTTACTCTGCCAGTAGAAAAACCTCAGAATCCCAATCAGCCATGCTCCAGGTAGCTGTGACAGCACAAAAAAACCCTGATTAGTGGACACATCCAGTCCACATCCACTCTGCTGTAATTATCGCTGGCACTCAGCGTGATTTGGAACTCAAGTTACCTAATAGCCCTATTATTTCAACTTGTTGAGCAGACCCAAAGTTGAGGCTGTAGTTTCCATCCACTGACAATCAGCCTGAGTGTTTTTGCACCACTCAGCCCCGTGTTTGGTTACAAACTTTACTGGAGAGCTCCACAATTATTGGCCTGTCCAATGCAGACACAGTGGATAACCAGGGTTAATCTTGCTGAGACTCTTGGCACTCCACTAAGAACAAAGAGTGGCATGTGAGTGTATTTTGCAGAGCTCTAGAGAAAAGCAGGGTCTGGAGTGTTTGGGCACAAAATTACTTCTGCCAAAATCTATTTCTCCTGCAGGAGACCCAGATTCTGCAAGGCATGAGGCTGGTGGGGGTAGCACAGCTTGGTCAGCACAGCAGAAAACAGGTTTGCAAGTGGTCACTTTTTGATGAACTAAGCAAAGGAAAAGGGAGGGAGACACTAACTGAGATGTAGTTAAGTTTGTATTAATTCCTAAAAAAGCTCAAAGGAGAAAATCAGAGATTTTGGTCCTGGTAGAGGAGATGATTTCCAATTACTCTCATGACCAGAAGCATTAAAATAACAACAGAATAAGAAGAAAAACGAGAACTTCTGGGGCTTTTTAAAATCCTCTGTTCAGTTGGGCTTAATGACTCTTTCTTTCTGAGCAATGCTTCATCCTGTGAGTGTGTAACCAGCCTCAGGACGAGGATGGCATTGCACACATCTGGAATAATGCTTCCTGACAGCTCTGTGGAGGTGGTGGGACTTGGAAAAGTTAATGAGAAACACAAGCTTTCAAAAAGTGGGTGGGAAAAAGGGTTAGAGATACAGCAAAGGGGTTTGCATCCAGATCTCAGGAACGTTTAATGACTCAGTGTGTGCTGACTTTTGAGCTAGAGATGTTGTCAGCTCCTTAATGACTTCTCCATCCATGGGCCCATGAAGAAGGGTTTAATGTACTGAAGATGTGAGTCACTATTCCAGGCCTTACAAGGCAGAGAAACTCAGGGAAAAAGATGAAATGGCTCTTTATTGTGCCTGTGGATGACTAACCCCAGGAACTCTCTAACTTGCCTCTCAAGGGTATCATTCAAAACCAGTCTGGGAACCCTCCCAGTGCCACACCACGATGGTGGCTGGGCAGCCTGGGCCACAGGGCAGGGTTTATTTTGGGATGTGTGTCTCGCTTTCGAGGGCCATGATCCTTGCTCCCATCTGCTGTCAACCTCCTGGGCTTCTTCTAGCCCGGGACCATCCCAGTCCCTTGGATGACTACTCATTTCAAAGGCAGACAAGGCTTCCCACAGCTATTGTCCTGTGGCTGTCTGCATATTTCAGCCCTTCACTATTCTTGCTCCCAGCAAGAATCCAATCAGAAGCTCTGAACTTCAGGCTGAAAGCACACAAATAAAACTTTGAACTAAATAAAAGACACCCCCCTCCAACCTTTAGTGAAATACTCTTTAAAAACAAATCCTTATATATTCTAAACTCAAAAACATCTGGGTTTCCAAGCCCCAGGAAATTACAACTCCCATACTGGAAATAAAATACATGTTTGTCCATATATCATATTAATTATACCCCATAATATGGAAAGAGGCCAGTAAAATGCTTTCCTGCTGGCTGGCCGATTTGCATAGCAATTTATTATATTACCAATTGTTATTATTATTATTATTATTATAATCATATTTTCCTTCATGTCAGCTGTGAGTAGAACTACAGAGTGTTCTTTGCTGATCAAGAGAGAAAATAATCTCACAGCAATCTGATTATTATTTGTCTGCCCTGTTTCACACTGGGGAATCCCAAAGCCTTGTAGACGTGCTGCCTTATTGATTGTAGCGTGTGATTTTAGCAGGGAAGAGGTTTATAATTGGATGTTGACACTGGTAATTTATAAAAACAAGCAATGACAGACTGAGGATGACAGATCTGTCCTCCAGTCTGCTCCTGGAAGGGCTGTGGTTCCATCCCTCCACTCTCAATGTCCCATCTCCCATGGGGAAGTCCCTCATGGATAGAATCCACCCCATGCCACCGTTCCTGCTCCTGAGCCATGTGCCTTCAGCTCCCGGCCTGGGAGCAGGATGGTAGGAAATGCCACATCAGAAACATTCCAGCTACCAGGGGAAATGATCTGGGGATTGGGAAAAGTGCAGACTCCAGTTGTTCTTCGTGGGTTTTGCATTTTTTCCTGGTGAGGTACCGTGCCCAAAACCCATCGTGCTCCGTGTGGTCAGCATTTTACCATAAACAGAGCAGTTGCACGTTGTTAAATTATTAGTAGCTCAGCTACCACTGGGAAGGTTGTGTCAGCTCCTCCAGCAGAGCTAAACCAAACACCCACTGGGTGCACGAGCTCTTGTGTGAGTGTGGATGATGGCACTCCATGAAAATGCCCCTGTCTCCCCTCTGTCCCCCCAGACACTGACCCTTCCTTCCGTCCAGACAGCGGAAAGGAGTCCGAGCAGCCTCAGCAGAGGGAATTCTTTGCAAAGACATGGGTGGACCTTGTGGATCCTGAGCAGAGGCCAAATTGTCTCAGACTTCAATACATGCCTTCATTCCCCAAGTTGTGTCAGCCCATCCTAAGTTGAAGGAGCCGCTGCCAAAGGAAATCTGGATGCGAATTTTGGATTCCAAACCCTGACGTTGGCAATAGTTGTGTCAAGAAATGTGAAAGAATTCAAGAAGATTTTCATGGCTGATTTTTTTTCTGCCTGAGCACAGCTCATGCTGTTCAGGTGCTCCAACATCAACACCAATTTTGTGAGGTATTTTTATGGCATTTTGCCACACCTATGCCATGGGAAAAAAAGGGCAGGAACGATCCATAGAAAGAGCTCGTAGCAAATCCAACTTCTCATCCCCGTCCAAGGGGCATCCATCAAAACAAGGTTAGGACTAGAAGCAGCTGTGAGCCTCAGCCTGAACCTGGAGTGCCCATCCCAGTGCTGTTGGGGAAGGAGGAGACAGCCAAGAAACGTGGCAGTCTCCAGTCATAATCTCCAGCCCTGCCACGGAGCTGCCACAGCTGCTCACAGTGTGTTATCACCACTGGATGGAAACGTGTCCTGTGTCCCAGCCCCAGCTCACTGACCTCCCCACACCTCCTCAGCCTGACTTCAAGGCTGCAGCTCCCTCAGCAGCCCAGGCAGATCTCATCCTCTCCAATTACCAGTCACTGTCAGCCAAGGAAGTGTATATTCCATCTGTGACACGATCTGGTGACAGCTGCCTCCCCTCACAGGGCAGGGGATGTCGAACATCCCATCCCCTCTCCTCCCTCGTTAAAATAAATGTCATATACTCTGATCAGCCTCTGTGTACATGCACACAGCCAGCAGGAGAAAATCAAACATCAAAAGGAAGGGAAAAAAACCCCCCTCCTGAACAGGATATTGACATCAATAGGAGTTCTGTGGAGAGAGATGAAATGTAAAATTGAGTCGCAATCCGGCTGATGGAAGTTAAAGACGCCGTTAACCCTTGAGCAGATCCACTGCTGACATGAAAGGGAGGAGAGCAGGGAAAGCTCAGGGCTACTTGTTCTTACACAGGCACCTGGGCTGTGCTTTGCTAGGGAATCTGGAGGGAATTTGGCACTCAGATTCCTTGGAAAGCCGAACACACAATGCCTTAAGTTCCCTGGGAATTGGCACTTTAATCACTGTTACAGATCCAAAGTGTCGTTGGGGAGAAAACCAATTTCCTTCGTTTTTCTCTCACCGTAATTTTTCCATTGCTTCTTTCCTAATGGAAAGAGCTCTTTGTTCCAGTGATGAAGGAGGGGGAAAAAAATGATGATAAAGGAAAAAGAGAGCAAAGGTGCAGGGCAGATTTTTCTGCCAGATTTTTTGGTTTGGGATGAGAAATAAAAAAAAAAGAGACTAAAAGAAGTTCCTGATGGAGAATTCCTGGCAGCTTTAATGTCACAACCTCTGACCCTTGGCCACGTCAGCCAAAAAAGCTCCTGCAGACACTCTGACGTATTCCCAGCACTGTGGTCTGGGCACTGGGTCTGGATTAATCCACCCTCGAAGAAGCAAAGCTCAAGTTGGGAAATCAGAGCCCAAATCCTGTTCTGGGGGGTCAGAAATCCAACCTCACTCCCACTGGCTTGGACATCCCAAATGATGACTGTGCCCTAAGGGGACATGACCTCCAGCTGCAACCTGAAATGCCTGTGATGTTCATATTTATCCTTAGAAAACTCAGTTTATTTTCTTAACATCTCTTTTTTGTTTATTTTAAGAAATAATCAGCCATAGAGTTTGTATTAAGGACGGTCTCTTCTTGCACATTTTTTTCTGACAGAACAAAGGGATTTATTTCTGCAGTGAAGAAATAGCAAAATAACTTGTAAAGACAACTGTAATTCCATCTATTTGAAGTTGTTTCTCGCTCTGCAGCAGCCCCAGATAACTTCAGAAGTAAGTTTAGAAGGGATTTATATCTCATTGCCTGGATAAGCATCTCCTTGACTTTATCCTTGGTTTCTCAACATGAGGCTGTTGTCGAAATAACAGGAAGCGACATCATCGAATTATAGAATTATTAAGGTCAGAAAAGACATCTAAGATCATTGAGTCCAAACCCCTGGGTCCAAATCTGCCCCAAGATTTGGGATGAAAACCTGGTTATCTGGCAGGGGACCCCTGTCCCCAGAACAGATCCATCCCCTGGGCTTTCATGCCGTGGATGAAAATTCGGGAGAGACTCGAATGTTTTGCTGGGTCTGGACACCCCCAGCAGTTCAGGGGACAGAAGTGTACAGTGAAGCCTTGATGGAATAAAGCAGAATAACTCCATGCTGAGGCTTCCTGGAGCAGGGCAGGGGGAGCAGGTCCCATCCCTGCCACAGACAGACTCATCCCCACCAGGACTTGGGTCTGACCCTCAGTCACTCCGTCTGCTCCAGCAGTGCCAGTTGTTAACCAGCACCACTTGCTTGGCCTGAGCTGACCCCGCCTGTACCTGGAAGCAATGAAGCAAAGAGGCCACAAGGAAGCAAAGAGGCCACGAAGGCAAAGGGATTGTTATTTAACAAGTTTGAACAGGAGGGGAAAGGCAATTTGCACCATCACTCCCAGGTTTCCAGGCTGCCGGTGCCTGGAGCTCCCCATGCAGTGATTCAGGAGCCCAATCTCTGTCCCTGTGCATCCACAGGAGTCTTCAGGGTTTTCTGCTTCTCAGCTTGCATTTCTTCTCCTGTTCTGCTGAAATAGCCTCAATTATTCCTTATTGTAGGACAAAGTTGATTAATTGCAGGTTTTCCTGCACATGAGCTCAGCCCAATTCCCATCTGAGCCGTGCTGCAGACCTGGGCATTAACAAGCAGAGCAGTTGGGTTTGGATTTCAACTTTTGGGACAAAATGCATGTGCCCCCTGCCCAGAGGAGCAGGCAGGGGGCTGGGGGTGCTCAGCTCCAAGCAGGATGAGCCGTGGGTGGGTTCCCAGTCCGGCTCTGCCCCTCAGCCCCGGGATGCTGGTATATCACAGGGGCGATGACACAGGACATATGGAGCTCTGTGTTTCAACACACATTTTCAAAAAGCTATTTAAGACATTCCTTCGCACCGAGTAATGTGCTGGAAAGGATCCAGGCTCGGGGATGTTTCTATAAACACGTCATTCCTTGCTGCTCTTCTACCTCTTTTGCTGCGACCTGAAGGATATGGTGTTTCCCTCTCATGCTGTCACTTGGATGTCACTTAAGGTTTTGCTGGTCCATTAAAGCACAATTTTTCATTCTTACTTTAACCTTCAAGTCAGTGCAGACCACGTCAGAAAGCCTCGGGGTCTGCAGCTCTTCATATAGTCTGTGCCTCGAGGAGACGATTTCCTAGAAACAGCCTTCGATTTCTCCAGCTATGAAAACATTCCCGGGACATCCTGTGTGTGGAGATGATTAGACACAGCACACACACCCATTAGATTGTTTTCTCTAGCTTTTTTGTTTGTTTGAATTGTTACTCGAGATAGGTGACATTTCCTCACAATGCTCGAAAACCACCAGAAAATGCAGGTTCTGAAATACCAGAGAGCTTTAAAAATGTGCATTGAGCCTCCTGTTTCACCATTTAGCAAAACATGAGCACACAAAGTTGTTTTGGAATAGCAAGTTGGTAGAAACAAGCTATGGATCTATATTTGTATAAACCAGCAAACAAACACACATTATTTTTGCTTTAAAAAGAACAAATATTTTAAAGCTTGGACTTAAACCTGGATGCTTTCTTTAAACCCAGACAGATGTATTCCAGTTGGGAAGGAGCTATTCCAAACAAAGTTTGAATGCTTTCCCACAATTTCTACGCTGCCAAAAAGCCAAATTTTGGTTGTTACAGCCTCATATTCAAATCCACCCTTAATTGAGTCTGAAACTACAACAGTGGCATATTTCCTACAGAAGAAAAGCTCAGTGTTTAAATACAGTGGGACATGGTATGGAAAAGCTTTCCTTGTCTCTGATGGACTGGAATCAGTCTGTGTCCTCAGCAGCCCAGGGATACCCAGAGCATCCTGAAGATTGTGCTGAAATTAGGGATTTAGCACTGAGACTGATTGAAAATCACTGTTTTTACAAAACAGTTTGCATCTCTAAAATGCATGTTTCAAAGAAAATATATAATTTTTTAAAACATATATTTTTAAAAAAAAATGGATTTCCCCCAAAATACATTTTTTTTGAAAAATTTCTGCAGGGGTGGGGTGGTGGTTCCTCAGTACAGGGTGGAATAGCCAATGGAAATGGGAACCATCCCAGAGTACATACTGGGAGAACGGAGGAGAGCCTGATCCAGGTCTAACTGCCCTCAAGGGTCCATCCACTGCATTTTCTCCTCTTGCATCTACTCAGCTTGGGCCAAAAAGACACAAATGGGGTAGAGCCAAGGCCCTGGAGCTGAGGACTCTGAGCTGAGTCACCCTCCACCCCTGTGCTCTCGCCCAGAGAAGTGGTGACGGATGGAGAGCAAATGCCATGGCCATGACCTTGCCACTGCTGCAGTTCTTGTTCCCTCCCCAGCCCAGTTCAGCAATTTTCCTCCTGGCCAGGAAATCATTCTCACAGCCTTTAACTTACATTTTTAGTTAAGTTTGCAGAGCTTGTCCTCCATGCACACAGAAATAACCATTGCTGGTCTAAATTCCTGGTCAAATTACTCAGAGTGAGCAGCTCGTGTTGATGCTTCACCTTTGCCTTCCTGCTCATGGAATGAACATAAAAGGAGAGGGTGATTTCACTGACCCTAATTAAGACTTTATAATTAACACAAAATCTCCAGAATTAATTTTTCTGCAGTACTGACCGGGCTCTGCTGCTCTGGTAACACTTGAAACCTCCCTGAGGCTCAGGATTTGTTGGTGCTGCCCTAAATGAGGGCGTGAACAGGAGGGACTTGGGCTTCTTGGATGAGGATGTGCAACCTGGACCTTTGCTTGTCTCCAGAGCAGCTCCCCAAGAGTTGCAAGGAAGTGGAAGTTATGTCCCCTATTTTCCTGCCCTGCAGCATCCATAGGTATCTCAGTGGGATATGGTGGTTCCTTCTCCCCACAACAACCCATCACGAGGCACCAGTCATTTTTTAAGTAGTCCAGCAAGCAAAGAACTGCACAAACCCTGCTCATTGCCCATTGGGATCTGCTTAATTACAGGCAGAAGCATCAGACAATAAGTTAGGGCCACGTTTCTATTTTATTCCGAAATTTCAATGATGTCTTTCCAGCCCAGATAAGCAGGTTGTGCTGTGCTTTGCTCTCCCCTTTTGCAAGCACAAAACATTTCTTTTAATAGATCTTCATCTTTTTCCCCAGAAATACAGAGTGAACATGTGTAATTAGAGCAGGAGTCACGTGTCTGCATTCAGAGAGGAATTCCAATAGATGCAGTTTGCATTCAGAGCAGCTTGGAGGTAAATCCAGGGGCTGGATCCAGATACCTCCAATTTTATTCTAAATGCTAATTGGAATCTGGGAGCTTTTTACTTTAAGGAACAGGGAAAACTCAGTGTGCACTCTTTTGCAGTTTCCACTAGGAATGAGAACTGGCCTCCCAGTTTAATTTATGTTGTGAGAATCCCTCGCTGCATGATGCCTCTGTTTCCAGATATTCTTAACAGAGCTGGAGTGTCCTTCCATGTGTTCTGGTGGAAAGTAACTATAAATCAAACATGCTTCTGGGATGTTTGCAAAACTTCCATGAAACTTGACTCACAGTCTAAAAATGTGCCTGTGGAATGGTGGTTGCATCATGTAGGTGCTGCAAAGCAAACAGAAATTGAGGAGCCTCCTCTCCTCATCCACACTCTTCCCTGCAGCACTGTTGCCACGCGTTTCCTCCCCAAGGAAACACTGGAAATGCATCTCCAGGAATCTCCTTCTCTGCTTCCACCTTTCTTAGCAGCAAAGGGATCACTGGAGCAGGGATTCAAGAGCTCAGTTTTAGCTCCTGAGCTTATTCCTGGAGTGGAAGAGGAGAACAACGGGGGAAGGGAGAGGAGAAACATCTGGAGGCTGGTGCGTGGCAGCTTGGCCTCCACTTCCAGGGAGCAGCCCTTGGAGAGGAAATTCCCCTGTGGATAGCTGATAGGAGGGTTTGCTCAGGGGGGAGCAGTGGGCCTGGGCAGGGGGGTGGAAAATTCCTGAGTGCCAAGTCAAATGCAGGGAAAAAGTCTGGATTCTGCAAGAAAAAGTCTCCACTGGAGCGAGGCAGCCAACTGCTGGCTGGGCACTGGGATGGGCAGCTGGGGTGGTGATGTGAGGTCCTGGAATGAAGCATGTCCTGGTGCTCTGGCATCCTGCATCCCATTGCATCCCTGGGGTCCATGCCTGGTCCATGCTCTCCCTCTGGAATGGCTGTTTTGCACGGCCAGCTCTCCATTTTGGGAGTCATCTTGCACCATCTGCCAGCTTCTCTATGACACGGAACCAGTAGTGAGGGAAAAAGCAAGGAAAAAGGACAAAGGGGAAAAAAAGCAAACCAACACTATTTTCTGTGACCTTCCTCTGGCTTCTGCTCCCAAAAAATCCTGGCATCCACAACCATCAGGTCTTTGATTGAACAACATTTTAATTTGGTCTGTATTAAAACAACATGTTTTCCATGAACAAACTCAGCACAAAGGGGGAAGAGGAGGCTCAGAAGAACCTCTTCAGCTTGAGAGTCCCAACGTGTGCCCCAGCTGCCCTCACGACATCTCTGACAGGCAGGCCAGTTGATTTAAAAGGGGGCAGGGGGGGCTCAGTTAATTGAAACCAGGGTTTTATGATAACCAAGTGTCCTACATCTTGTGCATCTCCCAGAGATGGCAAAGCAGACTGAAAAAAAAAAAAAAGAGAAATAATAATGCTATGTCCGTTTTCAAGGAGAGATCAAAGGATCTCCTGGAAAGAAGAGCCCAGTTGTCCGTTGAATGCATCTGGGCTGCAGACAGCCTCTGGAAAAGCCTATTTCATTGATTCCCGAGGCCAAGGAATGCTGTCTGGATGCTTTGAAACGTGCATGGGCTGGTTGAGGGAGGAGAAGGCTCTGTGTAAAGGGAGCTGAGGGACCTCAACAGGGCTTTTGGGACCAGCCATGGCCAGTTCTCCTCACCCTCTCTTGCCACTGCAGTGGGATCCTCTGCTCTGTGCTTTCAGCACAAGAATCAGCTGGTGCTGGTGCTGGAACACTGACTGGGGTCTGAAATGGGAGATAACTGAGGAATAGAAGATCCAGTGTGGCAAACACCCAGGTATTGGGAAGCCAAAGCTCCCTGTAATTCCTGGGATACCTCAGGGTAAACAGCATTCTCAAAACCATTCCCTTTCTTTGGATAATTAAGGCCCAGGAGCCAACGAGCTCCTTGAAAGCATCTTGGCAGAAACACATTTCTTCCCCCAGACAGTGTCCTCTGAGGTGGCTCTGCCCACACCTGCCTGGATTTGGACCAGGGTTGGTGGGTGCAGTGAAGCTTTCTCTGCAGTGGAGGAGATGCTGTCTGGATGAATCAGGATCATCCCAGCTCTTCCTCTTGGGATCGCCCCGACACGTTCCCCTGCAGAACATCTGCTCCTGCACACCCAGCTGCTGCTGGGGCCACACTCACCCTCCTGCTCCTGGGGCTCTCACCTCATCCAAACAGCTCCATGTGTCCAAGAACCACTTACACAACACCTTTGGTTCTTAACCAGGGAGATATTCCCTTCATTCAGAAGTTCTCACTGTACCTGCAGTAAAGGAAATGGCAGTGCCCGAGCACCAGATGATCTGAAGGAGCCTTTGATGGCCTTAAACTGAAAGACAGTGGGTTTAGATGAGATATTAAGAAGAAATCCCTCCCTGTGAGGATGGGGAGGACCTGGCACAGGTTGCCCAGAGAAGCTGTGGCTGCCCCATCCTGGAAGTGTCCAAGGCCAGGTTGGATGGGGCTTGGAGCAACCTGGGCTAATGAAAGATATCTCTGCCCATTGCAAGGGGGTTGGAACAAAACAAACTTTATGGTCCCTTCCAACTCAAACCATTTTGGGATTTTATGAGCCTTGCTGTGCCCCAAAAAGGATGGACCCAATGTTTGCCCTGCAAAAGCTGAACAGATGCCAGTGACCTGCAAACACAGCTCAGACACTTCCCTCATTCCCTCCCACAACCACGGGACCAGCCCTTTTGCTCATCAGAGGGTGAATCCCACCACAGGATAAATTAAAAATAACATGGACATGATTAGTGTAAATTAGAAGCAGAATATGGAGGCGAAAGGAGAGATTTCTGCCTCCAAATTTGCTCCTCAATTTGGCTCTTCTCTGGTTGCCTCCAAGGATGCCTCTGTCTCTTGCTCATGAAGGTATTTCTGAGGAAAAAAGGGGAAGGTCTGGATGATTTTGGAAGGCATCTGATTTCACCAGATGGTAAATATATATCTTTTCATTCTCCTGAGAGGATGCCCTGTGAATCACCTAACAGGGCTTTATTGCTTTCTTCTGCATCCCCTGGCAAATTTCTGAGTGCAAAAACTCTGTTTTGTTTGCATTTGTAATGAGGCATTTGGAAACATCTGCCAACAGCTCAGCTTCCCAAGCCCACTTTCATTTACGGGTATTTCAAACAGCAATTAAAATTACAGACCATCTTCTCCTACTTCCACGAGCAAAAACTGGGGAATGGCCTCTAGAAATCCGGAGTAACTGAAAGCAGAGCTTGCTCCTGTGCTTTGACAAGGGTTATTGTGAATACAGAACACAGCAACCAAAAAAAAAAAAACAACAAAAACCTTTCATAAATGCATAGCACTGAGTGGAGAGTTTTGTTAAACATTTATGAGATATTGGAAAATTCAAGTCCAGCCCTCGTGTTTCATCAGCTGCAGATAAATGCTTCAGCACAGATGGACAGGACCCAGATGGCAACCTCAGCTCTGGAATTTGTCTCTGCCCTGGACCATATGCTGCTCTGAAGGGAAAAGGACACAGAGCTCACTTTGAAGCCTGGGCTGGGATGCTCTGAGGGTGGATGGTGCCACATGGACACTCAGAGCTCCTCATCTGCGTGTGACCCACCCATGAACTGAGTGCTGGGGACATGGCAGGGACGTGGGGCTGGCGCTCCCATCACTGTGTGCTCATGGACATGCATCCCACCAAGGAGCAGGGAGTGTCCCAGGGAGCTGTGGACATTCCCATTGGGACTTTGGGATGCCATTACTGGGATGGTGAATAAGAGAAATGGGGGTGTCCCCAGAGCAAGGCATGTTTTAGGGTGCAGCTATCAGAGTGAGAAAGCTTTGGGAGTTTGGGAGGAGCATTTCCCTAAAAGGAGAGAGTTTTTCTTTTTTTCTGTCTGGAGAAGGTGAGATCTGAGCAAGCACCTTCAGCAACAGCCTTAACAGAGACTGGTTTTGTCTCCTTCCTGAGATGCTGCTGCTCTGCATATAGGAATCACCTTCTTGCTGCCTTCCACATTCCCATGACATATTCTGTTTGAGGTGCCAAGCTTTGGATGAGTAACATTCCCCAAGTGTTCATCAGTTTGATCATCTCCTGGTGAGCCAACCAGCAGAACCAGTGCAAGAGGAGGAGGAGGAGGGTTCCCAACCCAGCCCTCATTGCTGAGTTTTCACCCTCACCCCTGCTATGCCTGTCTTGGCACCCCAGTGGCAAACTGGGGACAAGGCTGCCTTGCTTCAGCACAGAGGAGAACTTTTAATGAACCACTCAGTCCCCAGATCAGAGGCAGGATTTGGGGATAACAAGATGCAAGTGGATGCTTGATAGAGACACTAATGGCTGGTGGAGAAACCATGAGAAGGGGAACAAACATTTCATCGAGCTGTGTTTGCTCACCTCCATTTTCCTTTGCTCCTGGGCATGGGGTGCAGATCATGGCAAACTCCAGAAGACCTTCTCCATTGGCACTTGCTGTCTTTGGAAAGGCAAGTGCAGAGCAGCTGGGTGGGCTCCATCCCACCCTGCACCACGACTCCCAACTCCCTTCCCTGAGCTGGGACCAGACAAGGCCTTCAGAGAACCCTGTGCTGTGCTTATGTTTCAGAGCCATATGTTTTTAAAGGTAGCAGATGTTAGGGAATGCTGTTTGCCAACTCTCTCTGGTTTAACCAGTGCTCTGGGAGCTTTTGCCTTATTTATTACCTTTGAAAAGCAGGAGTGTGGGATCAGCCTTCATGGAGATGCAGTTTATTGATCTCCCTTTTTCATCCTTCCCTTGCATTACACAATTGTTTCTCCTTTCCCAACCCTCTGGCATCACCATGGGCACCTGGATCTGGGCAGTGAGGGCAGAGCTGGACCCTTCCTTTCCCATTTTTCCCCTCCTGTTCCCCATCTCACATTTTGGCATGGCTCTAATGGAGAAGTAGAGAGGCATTTTTATTGCACACACAGCTCTGTGTATCTTTTCCTTAGCATTTGTTTTTCCTAGATATACATGTGTTTATCCACAGCCATTTCTACAGGCAGAGATGTTAATTTGGCATCATATGTGGAAAGTTTTAGACATCTGATCAGAATCAGTACAAGCTTCTGGGAGCTGCTTGCCAGCTGAAGGAGAAAGAAAGGCCAATATTAAAAATAAGCCTTAATAAACATAAGTACAGCAAACATAAACACTTAAAAATGCTATTGGCTGTATTTGGAAAGTTCTGGTGAATCAATAAAGTGTGGAGGTGAAAGAGTCAAGCAGAGGCAATGAAATACAAACTTGGGGTTTTTTTCCTTCGAGTGCCCTGAGAGATCCAGGCTTTAAAAATCCATGTCCCAGTCTGCAAGTCTGGGGGTTTTTCGTGCAACCTTCAGTGTTTGCTTTGGGCATGACCCAAAGTCCCTCAAAGTCATGGTGATGGGCTGCAGTGGTGCTTCACTCAAGCACTTGCTGCTGCCTGAGCCACAGATTGCTCGGCCCTGAGGCACAGAATATCTCCAGGAGGCCTCAGCCACGGTGTCACCCATGAAATGCCACCATTTGGGCCCTTTCTGACCCAAACCAGACTGGATTTGTGTGATCCCAACTCCACCCTCAGTCACATTGGTTTAAGAAGCAGCAGAGGCAGAAACTCTGGATTCAGGCAGCTCAACCTCCTGCTACAGAGAGCTTGGTGACCCTGTGAGGTGTTTCTTATCTTCTCTCTCTGGTTTTGCCCTCAGGGCCCCAGGTTTGGCACGTCCAGAACTGCAGGTGCAAAGTGCAGACAAAGACTGGCTGGTAAAAGACCACGATCTTTGCAGAGGGGGTTTGAGTGTCTCACCCAGGAGGACTTTCCTGATTGTGCAAAAAGTACAGTGCTCTTCAAATCCCCAGGAAATGCTTCAGGGGCTTCCAGAGCACAGTGTTCTCCTGCCTTGGCTGCTGCCAACCCAGAGCAAAGCCTGGCCCCCACCCACCCACACCCCCCAGCGCCGGTGCCCTCCCTGCAGGGCACGTGTCAAAAAGCCTCCCTAATTTTCCTGACATGCTTTTCCTGCTCCCAGGGCTAAATTAACACTAAATGAGACCCAGATTCCTCTGTAATTAAGGGTCTCTGTTCCACATCAGTCTGTTACTGAAGATCCTCCTATCTCAGGGGAACTTTGCCCGGTGCTTCTTCTTCTCCTCCAACCCAATATCCCAAGATTCCTCCTTATCTTTACATCTCCTTGTCCAATTCCCCTGGGATCCAGCTTCATCTTCTCCCCTCTGCTGTCAACAGGGATGGGAGCACAGAGGGATTTCTCCCACCACTTCCCTTGTTCCTTGATCCGAGGACGGAGCACATGTTTCTCATGAATGACAAAGCAGTTTGAAGCCATGTAAACCAAAATAGCAACACCAACCAAATCTAACAGAACGACTCATGCTCAGGAATGGTCAGAAATTCTTGTTTCCCCTTTTCCCATGCAAGCTTTATTTCTTCCCATTCTTTCCATCTTCCGTGCTTTCCAGCTACCAAAGCTTGAGGAATCTCGAGAAACGGTCGGCCCGTGGTGGTCCAAAGAGAAGTGAAAAACCTCTCCAGAAAGCTCATTTGCAAGTGTTCTTCTGTACCCCCGAGATTTTGCAGGTTGTGGTAGGATTAGGGTTTGTCTCCTCCACTTAAGCTCCAGCATATGTGTTCCTGGCTCCCAAGGAGGTACCACTGGACAGTCCATGCCAAAGACTGCGCCAGAAACTCGACCTTCTCGTGAACTTCGGGGCTATTTTCTGTTCTGCTCCCAGCTCCGTGCAGGCAGCACTGTCTGGCCAGTGGATCCTGGCCCTTTTGCATGGAAAATGAGTTGTGTCAGCCTGCATGGATGGCTGACTTGCCAGCTGTGTCCCTGACAGCACTTCACAGCCTCCTCCTGCTCCTCCCTTGTCCAACCTTTGCTCAAATTCTCTTCTCACATGGGGCTGCAACAAGGCCATCACCCCCAGGGGCCAGCTGGACGACCCCCAGCTTCCCCACTGCAGCAACCAACTCTCTCCTCAGCTCAAGAGGACTTTGTGGGACTTTTGCCTTCTTCTTCCTCTTTCCAGAACCGCTCAATGTTTTGGTGACATTTTTCCCCATTTCCCCACCTTCCCCTCAGAGCAGCTGGTGCTGGACAGCTGGCCAAGGTCCAGTTTGGCCTGGAGATCAACCCAGCAGCAATCCCAACTCAAACCAGGATTATCTACCCCAGCCTAAAGCAGTTTATGCTGATATTAATAAGGCACTCCAGCACTAAGGATCTGTATTAAGCTGTAATTGAATTTTACAGCAACCTCTGTGTCATTCCTGGGGTCCCCAGTGTCCTCAAGGGCTCCCAAACCTCACCTGGCCAACCCCTACCATGCATTACCTTCCTCCCTATCTGCAAAATCAGGGACAACCTCAGTATTCCCAGATTACTTCCCTGTTTCTTCTGCACTCACTCCATCAAAGGGAGATCTCTGGTTAAGTGGCTCTTCCAGTAACCCCATTAACAAGCCTTTTAATTAGCATCTTTTTTTTTTGCTAAGTAATTGCTACAGCATGAGATCCACTTGGGAGATGCAAATGAAGTGGAAGCAGGATTCAGGAAGGCAGTGGAGGAGCTGAAAGCTGCTGTTAATATCTTCTGACAGGCCGTGTTAGGAGGAGCAGCACCAGCCCTGGACAGGCAGGTACCTGCCGGGGGTTGTGAGCTTCCCTTCTCCACCACACACCTGCCACGGTGCCAGGGGCTCCTGGGCAGATGCCACCTGCCTGCCAGTGGCCCCTGGTTGCTGCTCCAGCCACCTCCCTGCCCTGGAAAGATGTCACACACAGTCTGAGTTGTATTTTACCTGCATGAGCCATTGTTTCAGGCAGAGGCCGGGTGAAGACACAGAAATGAACCACAGCTGCAGAGGGGTTGCTGTTCTCAGCAAAATTAGGTTGAGTTTGTGCCTGCACAGCTTTTCTAGCCCCACTTTGACATCCCCTTACATCAGGACAGCTTTAATATGGACGTTACTGATGTCACTGATCATCACCATGCATGTGTGGGGGGAAATTTGGGCAAGCAAGAGAGCAGCCATCCCCAGGCAGGAGCTAAATCCCATCCCTAACCAGGATTTCATCTCATTTACCACACAAAGTGCTCCTTCACAGGCCTGGCAGTCCCAGCCCTGCAACATCCACACTGTTCCTGTGCTGAGCTACCTCTTGCCCCTGAGCCAAGTGACTCTGTGTGGAATGAGCTGCTCAGCACCCCTGGCTGAGGCCTCAGCAGGTCCAAAGTGTGATTTCCCCCAGCGTGGCTGTTCTCCTGCCAAACCAGGAAAGCAGCAGCCTGTCCCTTCTGGGAAATGGATGAATGAAACTCAGCCAAAGCTGCTTTCAGTGTGAAAAAGGAGCCCAGAGGGGCTGTTCTGGGGAAGGACAGTCCTTGTGTAGAACAGGAGGGAGATGTTTGACTTCAGGCAGCAGATACTTGGTGAGGACACTCAGTCAGATCAGTGGGATGAGCCTGTTATCAAATGAGCATCAGGCTCTTGGCACATGGTACTGGAGTCTGTGGGAGGCTCAGAAGAGACTTTACCCACTGACCACATCCTTCAGCATCCACAAAACAAAACACACCTTCAAAAAAAGAGGGTTTAGGTGAGATATTGGAAAGAAATTCCTCCCTGTGAGGATGGGGAGGCCCTGGCACAGGTTGCCCAGAGAAGCTGCCCCTGGATCCCTGGAAGTGTCCAAGGCCAGGTTGGACAGGGCTTGGAGCAACCTGGGCTGGTGGAAGGTGTCCCTGCCCATGGTAGAGGGATTGGAACAAGATGATCTGTAAGGTCCCTTTCAACTCAAACCATTCTGTGACTCTATGAAAAGGGACAGCATGGAAAGCCTGACAGGTTTCATTCTGCCCAGCCCGGCTCCCTTCCTCAGTTTGTCTGGGTGTTGTTTCCTGTGCACCACTGTGCCACTGCAGTTCTGCTCTTGCTCCTTTTGGGGGCCCAGCCCTGCTCCCCCAGGTGTGTGCTCCTGGAATGGCCATGTGTGGAGTCCAGCAGGGAGGTGCAGCCATCCCTGCTCCAGGGTCTGGGACAGGGAGGGCTCTCCAGGCAGCTCATGAGCTCACCAGGCTGAGCAGCCTGGCATTGCCACAGCAGCTAAAATTCACAAGGAAAAGCAGAAAGAAGGGTCTGAAACCCCACTGATTCCTCAGCTAAAGATCTCTTTGGGAAATTTCCAGCTTAGCTGAGTTCTACTGGTGCACAATAAATGGGGACCTTTGTAGCAGAGTTGTTCAAGGACACATTCCCCCAGTACCACGACCACTGTTCCCTCTGTCAATCCAGCGGGTTCTCCATGAATCCACATCTCACCTCTCTCCTGGAGGCAGCACCCACGTGGCCATCAGCTCTGCTGCTGTTGCTGCCTTTTATCCCCTGCATCCCTGAGCAGAGCTCACAAGTGATGCTTTGTGCCGGGGCTGGAAATAAATGAAAGCCCTGTGCCCTAACACACAAAAGGAAAAAGCCCCATCTCACCTCTTGTGTTTTTCCTGGAAGAGTCAGTGCCTTTAATGCATCAAATAATTAGAATCACTTCTCCCCTTTTGTTTGCCTTGGCCCTTGCAGCTCACATTGAACAGGCCAACACAAACCCGTGCGTGCCGCAGGAATTTCGGGCACAGCCTATTCCATAGCTTTGGGCTCAGGCTGGGGAATGACTCCCAAAAGCCAATTCCCCAGCTCTGCTTCGTGGGTCTGAGCAGCTCTGGGTGTAGTTGGCCACTGCCCTGAGGAACCAAGATCCTGCTGGTTGGTGTCCTGCTCCATCTGAAGACTCGACTCCAGGACTTGAAGGATTTCTTGGGAAGCTGTGCAGTTTTGGAAGTCAGTCTTTCTCCTGATTTCTGGTCATTATATTGCCTTGGGAAAGCACCTTGCTGCTGCTGTCACTGCAGAGTGATGGGTTTTTGCAGAATTACATTCACTGGGAGATTTATTTGTACAGAGACACCAACATTGCCTTTCTTCCAGTGAGGAAATAATTGTCCAAACTCTTGGTGAGAAGAGCCACGTGGTTTTCAAACGATTTTTGTCTGAGAATGCAATCAGCTGAGGTCAGTCCTACTCTCAAAGACCTGAGCAAAGCTCTTAAATATTACTCAGGGACTTATTTTCGTTTCAAAGGGAAGGAACTGGCCCTTGCTGTGTGCATCTTCCTAATGATCTTCGCAGCACTCAGTCCATCTTAGCTCTTCCTCCTCAATGCCCCACGCTGAAAACACATATACAGAAAATAAAAGCTGAAAATAGACCATCCTTCCCTTACAGTGAGCGTAATTAAGCTTTGGAAGAAATTCCCCAGGGATATAATGCATCCACAACTGCTTGGAGAATTTAAATCAAGTCGGGTGCAGATGCTTTGCTCAGAGCAGCTGTGAGCTGCAGGCAAGTCCCCTGGGACCCACCACCAGCTTTTGGGGTCTCCAGACCAGCTCTTACTGGGGTTTTGGCAGCTCTTTGGACACCAACAGATTCAACTGCTCCCAGTTCAGCTTCCAATCATCCCATTTCATTTTCCTGTGCAATTACTTTGTTATAGGGCCAAATCAGGGGGACTCCACTGTTACCAAGCCCACTGGCTGATTTGCCTGGTGTGTTCAATGCCATCTCTGTGGGACTGGGAATAACCTGGAGGCAGCCCAGGCTGTTCCATGGGTGTCACACCACAACTGGCTCCTCTGTGCTGTGCCTGCTCATTTTGGGCTGGAGCTCTGCTTGCATCAGCTCCTTCCATTCAATGGAACAACCCCAAACCCCCTGGGATTCCACCCAGGACTTCTGCTTTGGCACAATGGGCACTGCTGTGGATTTTTTTAAGCCTTTGATGTAAATATGTGTATTTCAAACCCCCACCTTATAACACAGGGAGAAAACACCCTATGATATTCCCTGCTTCCAAGCCCATGGATGCCACACAACTCCACAGGTTTCAATATTGTTGTCACCAGGTGAGCCTTGCCCACATCAATTCTGCTTTCTTACTTTGTTCCTAAGCTGGTGCTCGAGCTTTTTGGCTCCCAGACAGATTTTCCCTTCCAAGATTTCAGTGTTAGAGGACTGTTTCCCTAATCCCCGATGGTTTAAGATTATCTCTGGCCAACTATTAATCAAAATCAGAATCTAGCACTGTTTGCTTTTGCTGTTGCACTTGAGCACATAAAAAAAGAAATCTTTTTCCTCTGAAGAAACACAGTTGGTCGTTTTTTTCATGTGTCCCTGGTTCCTTTAGCCCCAGCTCCTCAGACACAGAACAGCCACATTTCTCATTCTGTGCTCAACATCATACCAAGATGCCACAAGGACCAAGGGGGCTTTTAAAAACTCTGGTAAAACAAGCAAACACCAATTCAGGAAGGGCTTAAAACAAGCTAGAAAACAACAAAGAAACTCTCTTATATTTCCTCCTTCCACAGTGTCTCCTTCGAGTGCAGAAGAATGAATTGCCCTATAAAACCCTGGCATATTGATAGTCAATTAGCTCCTGCACTGACATGGCTTATAGAGCAGAAGATGGATTTTTACAGCACCTCCCACATGCCAAGCCTCCAAAAGCCTTCCCAGAGAAGTGAATTAGATGTCGCTGACTTTTTAGGGTCTGGAGCTGTAATGACCCCTTTGCTTCACTAGAATTTCAAGCCTGCCTGGTGTATGGCAGAGGAAGAATCCCACAGGATTCGAGGCACAAGGAATACACTTAAAGGAGAGTCTTACTCCTCCACTAACCTGGGAGCAAATTCCAGCTTGGCCACGCACAGAGTTTGTGCCTGGGGTAGGGATTTCTCCAATTTCCCACCCTGTTCTGCCATTAAATCAATCGTGAACATCACCAAGCTCTCATGGATGGCAGACTGGCATCCAGGGACCTGGCACTTGGGTAGTTGCCCTAAATAATTGATTTTTCAGTGCACAAAATGCCAGGAGGTGTTCTCTGGACACTGCACCTTGGAGAAATGTTAAAATGCAATCCAAATTGCTAGAGGAAACCAGCACCCTTCCTCCTGTGCCAGCATCTCCCTGGGACTGCTTGGTACAGGGCAAGAGGCAATGCTCCCACTTTGGACTCCCACAATCCCAAATCCTCCATCAGGAATTCCTGCTCTGAGTGGAAGAGGTTCAGCTGCATCCAAACTTTCTGTGCAGACCCACTGCACACCCTGGGCGGGGAATTTTTTTTTCCCAACCCCACAATCTTCTGATGGGGCTTTCACCAGCTCAAGCTGCCTCTCTATTTACATCTCTCCAGGCTAAAAGGAGAACACACTTCCCACAGCAACCCAAACCAGGGGAAACTCGTGCTGCTTTGTATCTAATTTCAGGCAGCTCTTTTCCTTAAGCTGGTTACGAACAAGAGAGGATAATGTAGCACAGAACTCGTTTCCAAGATGAGTCTCCCATGCTGAGCCCTGATCTACTGCTGTCTGAGGCACTCTGCTCAAGAGATGCCAGCACGATGCCAGCTCTGGCTGGCAGACAGCACAGAGCTAAAGCCACAAAACAGGGTGGGATTTGCATTTGTCCCACTCATCCTGAGAGCTGTCACAGGGGAGGACGTGGCTCGATGTGTGCTGAGGGATCCCACGTTATCACCGCTGTCATCTCCCAAGCTGTGTGTTGCACAGAGAAGGGGAGCTGCCAAGTTGCTGCCTGAGCCAGCAGGTATTCCTGGAGACAAAACCCAAGCCTGGTCCCAAAGCTGCTGTTTGAGCTTTGCTTGGGTTTTATTTCCTTGAGAACTGGATGCCCCTCTCCCTCTGTCAGCTGGCAAACCTGCAGCTCGGACCAGGCCTTGTCTCAAACTGAGGATCTGACCTAGAGCTCAGCAAGGCCAGAGGACCAGCTCCCACTGCCACCAGTGCTTTCTGGATCAGGTCCTGAGGATGCTGCTCAGGCTCTGCTCCCTCATGTCCCTGGAGCCCATGGCACGAGTGCTCAGAGCCTCCCAGCCCTCAGCTCAGCCTTGCTTTGAAGTCAAGATGTGCCTGGACCTTCTGCTGGGGAAGTTTTACCAAGGTTTTACCCAGCTGAAAATGGAAAGTTCACATAAAATTGTCATATAATAACCATGAAGGGCTCAATTTGTAAATGCACTGTCTGCTGGAATAGTTCTGCCTCCTCTATTTACCAGCCAGCAATTATCCTCACTTGAGTTACTTGTTATTTAGCTGCTTCCAAATTGAAATGAACAGGAATGGCATTTCCTTGCTGAAGTATAAATGGAAATCTTGTCTTCACTGAGGAAGCATCAGATGAGCACCAGCTCTGGCTGCATCCCCCACTTCCAGCAGTGACATGACCTGGGCACAGGCTTCAGAGAGGGGGATGTTTTTAGGGAGTGGGATTATCTTTTGTGTCTCACCAGAGGCACAAAAATCCTGCTGGGCTAAACAAGCTGAACTGCTCTAGTGAGGGCAGTTCTTCATCTGCAGGTGATCCATCTGTTCATCTCCTTTGCTGAGGGACATCTGAAGATCCCTTGTGGAACCCACAGTGCTACATGTGCATGGTCGGAGGGAGCTGCCAGACCAAAATTAGATGGGAGTTACATGAAGGAGATAAGGAGAGGGACAAAAGAGCCTTTAGCTCGTTTGCAGCCAAACAGCCCAGGCATGGAGCAATTAAAGAGCTTGACAAAGGTCATGTAAAGAACATGTGGCAGAGCTGAGATGAAATCCAGACCCGAGCCTTTAACCACACGGCTTCTCTCTCATGTGTGCTGCTACAGCTCAGATCATAATTGATCCTGAGCTTTGTCCCATTCCCAAATAAATGTATAAAAGCTGAGGAATGACTTTCACACCCCAGAACTGAAGAGGACACGTGTGCCCCTGCAGCCTTCACACGGGTCTCCTCTTCCAGTGGCTTCTGATGTCCCGATGTCCAACCTGGAGGGCTGAGCTCCAGCAGGAAAGAGCCAGACACCTCTCCAGTGGGATCTCCTGGGGCAGATGGGAGCTGGAGGGACATGGAGGGTCCCAGGGACGTGGATCATCCCAGTGTTTGCTGTGGCTGCAGCAGAGCCAGGGGTGCAGCACGAGGTGCCAGGCAGGCCCTGAACCCTTCTCCGAGGACATGCTCCACCTTCACTTCTCACCTACGTCAGAATTACCTCATGTTCATAACTCCAGGAATTTCCAGCTGGTGCAGCCAAGCCTTTAGCTGCTAAATTAAAGTTTCTACCTCTCCCCAGAGAGTTATTTCCCCTCCATTCTTTTTTATTAATAAATTAATAATAAAGTATTGTGCTGGAGAGACACAGTGGATTCGGCTCCAGGCGTGGCAGAGCAAAACAAGTACAAACATCAGCTTGTTTATGAGCACATCTGTCTGCAGGTTTTGGGTACCAGAAATCAAATCCTCCATTTAGCACTTGCCAGAGCAGCTGGAAGGTGTGATGGATGTTTTTACAGGAAAGAATCCTCCTTCTTTCTGCCCAAACCATGGCACAGCTTATACAGCCTGGCAGCCAAGCTCTGCTCCGTGGTCAGACCATGGCACCCTCTCCCTGTGGGTGCTGGTGGGTGCTCCCTTCACCTCCTAAAACTGGGATTTCTTCAGTGCAGACAAAGAAAACACTTAAATCCTGATGGACCCAGAGCAGCAAAGCTCTAGGGTTCCTCACCACTCATCACTGAGGTTTGTTTAGTGACAAAGACCTGCTTTGTCCCTCTGCTCTGCCCTGTGTCAGGTTTCCAGAAGTAAAACCAGTCCATCCCCTCTGTGACTGGCAAAGCTGGTAGGAAGCAAAGCAAGGCTGGGAGTCAGCTATTTTCCTAGTTTGGAAACCAAGATCTCATCCCTTTTCTGTATGAGAGGAGACATAGTGTTACTTCTTACACTGTTATTTTTTTGGTCACCAATAACCAAATTCAAGGACTGTTCCAGTGAGGTTCCTACAGGTTTTGACTTAAACAATTGTATTTGCTGCTAAATCAAAATACTTTCTGTCTTATCTCATTTCTAGCCCTGGAGGGAGCAGTAGGCAGCTGGAACATGATGGGGGAGGCAGGAAATTTTAGATGCAGCCACTGACCAGCAGGTCTGGGCTTTGATTAGGCACTGATGGCAGCCCCTGACGAGTACAAATGGGTTGGTTGGAGATTAAGAGAATTCCTGAACATATGGAGCCTGGGCTCAAACTGGAGCCAGCCCAGAACTGGGATTTCTGCAGCTGGTTCCCATGCCTGTTTTCCCTGCTCCCACACACAGTTGGTGCTGCAGGAGGGCCCTGAGGAGGGTCCAATGTTGAGGTGGTTCAGGTACAGGATTATGCATCAGGGAGGGAGAGGGCAAAATAAGAGAGAGCAGGTGGGCTCTGTGCCAAGTCTTGTCTTTTCCATGCTTTCATGGCACTCTACAACACGCTGTTGCTGCTGGTTTCCTAATATCAACCTGGAAAAACCAGCTGTGATTCAAGGCAAGGGAAAACTTCTGTCTCCCATGAATAATCCCAGCCTCAGTGGGCAGCTTTGTGCCAAGGGCTGCATCTGCAGCAGGGCAAGGTGGGCTTGGGAGGGTTAATAAATCCCTGCATTTCACTGTGTCAATGAGTTAAACACCACAACACACAGTAAACAGGAGTGGCCACAAACACAGCAGATCCATGCAGATGTTATCACCCAACACGTGGGCAGATGTCCATGAGGGCAGGACATATATAAACCTATCTCTGCTGTGATCCCAGCCCTGATGCCAAGGGACATCTCACAGTTGTAAACACAAACAGAAAACTGCCCAGTCTGCAATCTGCTGGTTCATTACAGCCTGGATATGATTTTATCCATTAACCTGGGACCTGGTTTTGTAATCTCTGCACAAATCTCCAGCTGAATGTTGATTTGTGGTGGTGCCTTTCCCCACAGCCTTTCAGGGCTTTGCAAGAACCATGAGCTGACAACACAGAGGGATTTTTTTTGGCCCTGGGATGTGCAGCCATCTTTGGGCTGCAGAGTGGAAGGGGTTTAATGATGTACAGTGAAATGGCTGAGTGCTGGAACATGGAGATGGGAAGGGAAGGGAAGAGGAACGAGCACTCCTTGAACCTGTAAAGCTGTGACATGGCAGTAGTTGATGTTCCCTGAAATGTCACTCTGTGATGAATTATACATGTGATGGTAGGGAGGGAAAGCTGCCATCAGTTGGTTGGAAATAAAACACAATCCTGTGTTCATTGACAGTGCAGTGGGAATTCATGTCTGCAGAAGGCTCATCCCTGAGGTGGAAATTGGCCTGGAAAGTGGTGGCTGACACCTCCACTCTCCCTCACAGCACAGCAGGGCCTTGCTGGGAGCAGAACTCTTGATCTCCCAGCAAGAGAACTGCAGCAGAGCATCTGTTTGCCTGGTGCAGGACAATCAGGACAAATCCCAGGGCACGTTATCCTGTCCTGCTGGCACAGCTCACGGGGCTGCTCTGGCCTCACAGCCAGAGGGGCTTCTCCCTCTGTCAGGGGAGAGGGGCAGTAGGACAGGAGGGAAAGATTTACAGGGAGCACCCTGGAATAGCCAAGCTTAGGGGAAAAAAGAGAAAGCAGCAGGTGGATGAAGTTACACATGATTTGAGCTCAGCTGAGGCACAAGCTGAGCCCAGTTCTGTGTGATTGGGGAGGTGGGAGGGGGGGTTTATTAGGAGCCCATCAGGGGATTTTTCTCTTTCTTCTTGCTGAGGAGGTGCTGGGCAGGCTGAGCTGAAGGATGGACAGATGGACACACCAGGTAACAGCTTCCTCTGGATGCTGCTGAAGGACAGCAGATGGTTTCTCATGTACCTTTGAGATGCTGGCCCTCAGCAAGAGCTGAATGCTCTCAGGGAACTCCTCTGGAAAATGTTTTCCTTTGGTGGTGTTTGGGGAACACTGGGACCAACTCCTTGTACAGAGGATGCAGCAGTGGGGGAGGACTCTCCACCTGGGAATGAAGGAAAAAGGAGTATTTTTGTTTTCTTTCTTTTGTTGTTGTTTTCTTTTGGTGTTTTTGTATCTTTGTGGCTCCTGAGCTCAGACTTTGCTACTGAGCAGCTTCCTAGTCAATCTTCATTAACCACCACCAACCTTCCAGAGCTTCCTACCCTGAATTCATGCTGAAATAATTCTTTAATCTTTTCTGAAGTTATATAAGCTCTCTATAAGTTGTCTGGCATTTCCCTATTACAATTTAAGAAAGTGTGGGGAGGGATATATGCACAGAGAAAGATTATTGAGGAACCAGTCTTTAATCTCCATGCAGCCAGCTCTCTCCTAAATTGTGCATTTGCTGCACAGGAGAGCACACTGATGGATTCATTTCAGAGCCACCATGGGGATGGTGCTGCTGAATTCAGTGGTGCAGAGAGGTTTAAACCTCCTCCAAATAATTTCCTGCCTAGGACAAACCCTGTGCCATCACCCTGCTGTAAAGCAGAAGGCACATGACCCTTCTAATTTAAAAAATAAGGGAAAAAGTCACGAGCAGGGGTTTGAAAAACCACTTATAAATCCCAGCCCAGCTTGCAGAAGTGTCACCTTGGCGTGCCCAGCCAAGAGAGACAATGATGTCCTGGAGCTCTTTTCCCCCAGTGTCAGCTCTTTCCACCACGTCTGAGGGGTTTTTGGGATGTGTGTCCTCCCTCCCCAGCCAGAGACACAAGTGGAAGCAGCAACAAGAGTCACCCTTCAGCCCCTGCCAGCTAAATGGAAGAACTAATCCATCTGTCTTGCTCTGCTTGTTTAATGTTCCTCTTCTGCAGAGAAGTGAGACACTTACTTACACTTTCCAATATGTTGGGACAGTCTTTTGGCCCCAAAATGCTCCAGAATAATGAAAAGGTCTATTTACAGTAGCAAAAGCTCAGTCTGTTACCTCCTGGGATTAATTTACTACACTGGGATTTCTGGGAAGACTGTTTTCTGTCTCAAAATAAGTGTCTTGGCAGCTCCTTACTAATGCCAGGTATTAAGTTTTTGCAAACTTACCATGTGATTTATTTCCTAAAGATTTGTGGGACTTTTCTTCTTTTGAGAGGGGGGAGAATCCTCTGTTCTGTGGAGATGGCAAGAGTGGCAGAGCTGCTCTTGGACTGAGGCTGAGAGTCCTGCAGCCAGAACTGGAAGTGTCTGCAGAAGGGTCAGGCTGTGGCAGAGCTGCCCAATCCCTCCTTGTCCAAGGGCCACTGGTATTCCCAGCCTAAAGGTGAAGGGTTTGACCCAGCTGCTTGCAGGAGGCAATTGCAGCCCCAGCCCTGGGCTGGAGCCAGTGTAGCCACAGCAATCCCCTCACTTTGCTTGGCTTGATGACTGGCCAGGATTTCTGGGAGCTCCTGGGTTTGAGTCACCCTTTCAATTCACAGCTTTGGAAACTGGTTTTCAGGCTGCCCCTTGGAGCTGGGAACATCCTATTTCACAGGGCTGGTTGGTCCTTCAACATATCCTGGTGTTTGCACTTCCTGGTGCCTGAAGGGGCTCCAGGAGAGCTGGAGAGGGACTTCTGACAAGGGCCTGGAGTGACAGGACAAGAGGGAATGGCTTCCCACTGACAGAGGGCAGGGTTAGATGAGATAATAGGAAAACAATTCCTCCCTGTGAGGGTGGGGAGACCCTGGCCCAGGTTGCCCAGAGAAGCTGTGGTTGCCCCATCCCTGAAGTGTTCAAGCTTGGACAGGACTTGGAGCAACCTGGGCCAGTGGAAGGTGTCCCTGCCCATGGCAGGAGGTGGATGAGATGGGCTTTAAGGTCCCTTCCAACCCAAATGAGTCTGTGATTCTGTTAGGGATGGATTTTGCAGTGTTGTGCCATGTTTTGGTGGATAAGTGAAGAGGACAGCACTGAGAGCACCAGGCACATCCTGTTATCCAGGACTGGCTACATCTGTCCCTTTTGGAAGCTGCTGTGTTTATTACAGTTATTGTTTGCTTTGCTGTTATTTTGCTTTGGAGGAGAACTCTGGGAGATTCTGGCTCTCAGTGCATGTAAATGCTCATGTAGCACTGAACCCTGATCTCTGCTGCCCTGATCTGTGGGATCTATTTATTTATTCTGCAAACTGGTGCCTGGAGCTGTGCCCTAAGGGAAGGTTTTTCTCTGGCACTGGGGAAGGAATCACTACCCCTGCTCATCCCAAGCTGTGCTCCAGCCCAAACATGGCAGCTTTTCCCACTGTAGGTGCAGTTTTCCTTGTGGATTTACATTCTCAGAGTTGCAGTTGGACTCGGAGCTGCTGCAGCTTTGATTCACAGAACTCCAAGCTCATGTTGCTGGAGGCAGTTGAGAAAACAAAAGCAGAGAAGAAATGGAAAAGCCAGCTGTGTGGTGTGGTAGGAACTCTGGGAGTTTGCTATTCCAGGTCACAACTGGGATCTCACTTCTGTCTCCTGGTGCCAGTTGTGGCACATCAGTCCCTGGGCTGCCCAAAAGGGGTTACAGGTTTCTTCCTTGCAGCCTATAGATCCTAGAGGAAGACAGCTGATTTTCCATTACTGAGAAATCCTCTGGATCCCAGAGGGGTCCCTGAACTTAATGATTCCTAAGGCTGACCAGCTCATAAATTTCACATTTCATTAAATTGATTGCTCTTGTTTAAAAACAACATCCCAGCTGTTCCCTGTGTCCATCTCAGGTCTAACAAGGGGAAAAAGCAAGGTCTGTCCAACAGCCTTGAGGGCTGGAGCTTTTTCCATAGGATAACTTGAGGGGCTGGTAGACTCATTATGGTGTCTTGGAGCTGCAGGATGTGTTTGGCAAGAAGAAATCCCTCTTTCTCTTTGCGTCAAGAGCAGGTTGTGGTATGTGCGAGAAATGCAAAGAGTTGGGTAATTTTGGAAGTCAGGGAAGATGATGGCCTGGATCCCACAGAGTGGGATTGAGCCCTGGCCCTGGTTCTTCACACTGTGTGTGTATTGTCAGCTGTAGCTGCTCTGTTGTCAAACCTCTGGACAGGATAAGTGATGAAGATGGTAAAGCCAGAAGTAATTCAGCTTTGGGGGAAGGATAATATGCTATGCTATTTTTTTTCCTTGCAAGAGATTTAATTAAACCTTACTAAATATCCTGAAAATGCTCATTTTTGACTCTTCCTTGGATGCAAAAAAGAAATACTTGCATTGCTGTCCCACACGTGCTCATTTGTGCTGCTTGTTCAGTAGAAGCAATAATGTAACTTGAATATCCAAATTTTTATGCAGGACTTTAATGGACAAAAAACCAAACAAAACAAAACAAAAAAACCCCAAACATTTTTATGGCACTTTCCTCACCTTTCCACCTTTCCCTGAAGTGTAGCAGAAGTTGTGTCTCTCACTGAATATGAAGATTTTTCCACGCTGGTTCCAAGTTTAGCAGGTGAATGCACTGAGCTGGAAAGAGGCGACAGCAGCGCCACGAGGCAAAACCATGACATGGTGACAAGCTTCATTTACTTCAAGCTCTGTGGCAGTGGTAGCTGGCATGTTTGTACCACTGGCACAGATGTGTTTATGAACTGGTGGCTCTTCCAGAGCACATGCTGGGAATAATTCCCTCTAAGGCCCCCAGGAGCTGTTGCAGTCGCTGTGACAGCTGGACCTGGGAAAGCGGGGGGGATGCTGGAGCAGTGCCTCTTGTTTTTGGGAAGAGACAAATGGTGAGTGCCCCAGAAGGGGGACAGTGTGTCTAGAAAGGGCTATTTGACAGCCTCTGAGCAGTGTTTTGGCAGGGATGCTCCCAGAACTATCAAAAGCCATAGTAAGCTGGAGTTTGCAGCCCCTCCTTTTTCTAACAAAGGCCACAGATTATCTCCTCTTCATATTACGGAGCTTTAAAAGGAGTGGGAGTGATGCTACAGAGAGAGCAGCTCTTCTCCTCATCCCCAGGGCTATTGATGCCAACACAGCATTTGGGGGAACAACAGAGCTCCTGTTTAATCTAATAATATTAACTCCATGTCATAGCAGAGCCTATGAGGGGATGAATAACCCTGTGCAGTTAATTGCCATTTGGCTTGAGCTCGGTGATGAAAACATGCTGCCTATAGTGTGTGACCTTTCCTATGCAGGAGAAATGATCCTGATGGTGGGTCCTGGGGCGGTGTGGGGACAGCTGGAGCTTGGGAAGGGAAGGGCAGAGAGCTCTTTGCTTGGAGGAGAGCTGCAAGACAGGGTTGTGATGGCCAGGAGGGCTCAAGAGCATCTGTTTGCACACCCTGCTTCCAACTGGGCTGTCTGTGAGGTGGTAAATCAGTGAGTGAAAAGCAAAGGCTTTTTTTGGGCTGCTGATGTGCTCCACACATGGAGGGCTTTCAAATCCATGTAGTATTCTTGGAACAAATGTTTGCAGGGTGCTGGATTCACCCCTCAGTGAGCTGCCCTCTTTTGCACTTTCTCTTAATGTCAGTGCTCTCATTGCACATCACCTTCTCAGAGCTGCTGTAACAAATCCTGCAAATAATCTGCCCCTGGGCCTTTGTGCAAATGGCCCAAACTTGCTCTTGATTCTTGTGCTTGATCCTTGATGCATCTTGATCCTTGATGCTGCTGCTGTTGTGGAAAATGCTGATTCTGCATTTTCTTAATTCTTGGCAGAGCTTTTTTGTGCATGGGAGGGTCTGCAGGTGAACTGACTTCAGTAACACTGAACTGACATTTTTAACAGCAAATGTTGATCTCAGTCCACAAGTTAAATACTTGTGCTGAACATCTGCAGTGATCTGAGATGCTCAGTGGCTCTGAAGGCCACACTGTGTTGCAAGATAATATTCCTTCTGTATTCATGGGACCTCAGTGAATGGAAATGATAAGGAAGACATGGATATGGCTTATCAGACTTCATGTATCAGATGCTGCAGCACTCAGAAGTTGCAGCTGGCAGCAGATAAAACAGCCACCAGGCACGTTTCTGCCATGTCCCATGGGGATAATGTGTGTGGTAGAATGAATCACAGGAAGGAATGAGCAGAGTGAGTCACTGTTGGGGTTGGGGGCTTTCTCTGGGATTCCAGAGGGTCCCTTTGGACAACTGGCATCTCTTTCAGTGGCTGTCTGAGAGAATTTGGACTGTAACAATGAGAGTGCGAAGCAGCAACCAGGCTTGTCTGGCTTTATTTACACCAAGGGGATTTGTGTGGGATAATGATTTTTCAGTGGACTGTAGACTGATATTTTCATAAATGTGTTTCCAACCTGTGTGAGGAATTTGCTCAATTGATGCTTAAACTACAGACTGGAGGAACAGAGATATTCAGAGGTATTTAGTTGTTCATTTGGGGATGCAAAAATGCAGGTGCTGAAGAGGTCAGCATAGAGCTTTACTGGGAAAGGATTGAACCAGCACATCTGTGATTTCCCAGCAGTAAGATACAGTTCAGCTACTATAGAATACACCAAGAACTCCTGAACTGTATATGATGTGACTGTGCAGTTTTCAGTGCAACACTGCACGGGCACCCATGACCAAGAAAAAAAATTTAACACTGAATTAAACCACAGCTCTTCATACCTGGGGAAAAAAAAGCCACTTCTGAGTTTTTCCCCTTCATCCTGCTTCAGAGTAGATCAAGTAAAAAGTCATAGGTGAGAGATCAACAGGATACTTTTCAGAACTGCCTGAGACTGATTTTGACAGGTTTGCTTCCTTTGGGGTTTGCAAGCTCTGATTCCCTGGGACTAAACCTTGTGGAAACTTATCCTTTATCTCCCCTATCTGGGAAGGGGGAGGCCAGGTGTAAATGTGTGCTCTGAGTCAGGTACACGGTACCGCACCCCAAAATATCCAAGATTCCAGTGTTTTTTCCCAAAACCAGCACAGGGACTGCTATTTAACTTCTGACTGATTCATCAAGAGTCAGTAGAGGAGCTGGGAAATGTTTTAGGTTTCTTCCCCATGCCAGTGACTCAGTCAAAAGGCTCTTTCCTTTGGCTTTTATGGCCAGCTCCCAATCCAGGCGGGAGCTTTGCACTTCTTGCTGCTGGAAGTTCTCAGCCTGGTCCCCGCTGCTGTCTCTTGGTATCTCCCAGGCTAGACTGCTTCCTGCAGTGCTAAGACAAATTAGCAGAGGATGTGGGAGAGGACTGGTTGGTTGGAGTGCCTGTCTTTGCTCCAGAGGCTTTTTATTAGGAGCGTGGAGGTGGCTTTAGCGGGACAGGTGCTGTTCCCGCAGGCTCCGGCTTCCCCTCCTTGTCTCCTGCAAACCCGATTTCCTCCACTCACACATCTGCTTCCCACATTTGCTGCCTCCTGCTCCAGCAAGGGGCTGTCAGAGCTGCTGGGTGAGATCCCAGCTCCCCTTCATCCGTGGGGGCCCACCCAGCCGAGATCCTCCAACACAGGGAACGGGGAATGCATCGCCTGCTGCTGAATGTGCAGGGAGGGATGGGGATGCCAGCATGCAGGAATGCAGTTCTGGCTGTCCATGAATAAATGTCCTTATTCAGGTCCCAGTCTCACCACCTGGGCTCTTTTTTTTTTTTTTTNAAGGAAATTCATGGACAACAGGAGTGGTGGGGTTGAAAGGAGTTCTATGGACACACTTGGGTGTAAGTAAGCAGAGGTCAGACAGGGGGTCTTTAAGAGGAGACTTGATTTTATTTAAGGTTATTTTTTGAGAGCTTGTGTTGGACTGACTCTACTTTGTAATTGTATTTTTTCATGATATGTCCCTGGTGTATCAGGTTTAGATGGTCCTGGAGAGCTCAGAGGGAAAGAGGCAGCTTGCAAATTCCCTATGGAGTTATTCTGTGGACATGGTGATTTCCAGTGGTGTGTAAGAAAAAGCAGCAAGTGTTTGGGTGCTTAACCAAAGCAGCAAACCTCCTGCAAGTCCCTTACTGCTCATCAGAGGCAGGGGAAACTGTCCTGATGAAAAGTGAGGTTATTTGGAAGTTGAGGGACCTTTGCAGTCAAATGCAGCTTTGAAAATGGTTTTTTAACCATTTTTCCTCAGAAATTGAGCATCTTTTCCAAATACAAAGAGCCTGTTTATGTGTTACAGTGAAGCATTTGGGATAAAAGCTGGTTTACTCTGTGGTGGAGAATGGGTGTAACAAATCCAAGGATGGGCATGGCCCTGAGGCTTTCCCTTGGTTACTAGTGTTGGAAGCATTGATAGGGAAAAAGGAGGGTGGTATCTGAGAATCTCAGCTTGTGCTACCTGCTTGTTAAAAGCTGATGTCACCTGCAGTAACTATGTGAGGCTATTTATTCCAAGCAACTGGAGTTTTTTACAAGGCTGTCCCAAAATCAGTGGGATGCAGGAGAATCTTAAAGACAGGACAGCGTCTGTATTTGTGTGATTTTCAATGCTGTAGAGTGTAAACTTGTAGTAGTTTCCTCCCAAAATCTCTAAATGTCAAAGGAAATAGTCTTCTGCTGAGTCTCTGCTCCCTTGTGAGGGAAAACACAATCCCAGAGGTGTAAGAAACGCAAGGAAAATCAAAAGGAACAAATGCTTTCATGACAAAATGCCTGTGATGTGACTTGCCAGTCCAAACTTGGCTGGCATGTTGATGTTGCATCCACAGGGTAAGCAAATGGTGTCACCCCTCTTCCCAGGTCCCCAACAACCTCCTCAATGTGTAGGCAGCAGCTGCTGATGCTCATGGAACAAACATGTCCCCTTCCAACAGGAGAGACAACACAAGGTCCTTTGATTCCTCCTAATTGCATTTCAGTGTCTGTGGCCGAATTGTAGAGTTTCTGCAGAAGTTCAGCAATTTTGGTTGCTGGCTTCCTCTCCTTGCTGACCTACAAATACCAGTTTTCAGGGCAAGATTTATGAGCAGCATGAAATTACCATCTTGTAAAAGCACAAATCACAGCTATAAATAGGGGTCTGGAATATGCACAGGAACCCCACGGGAATAGGGACTCGCTTTGTCTGTGCAGGACAGTCCTGCTAAACTAACCCAGGTTGAGGAGGAATCCAGGGCTTTTGACTTTTCAAACTGGCAGAATGCCAGCCAACCTTCCCCTAATCCATATCCTGGCAAGGATGGGAATAACATCTGGCCAGACTGACAGTAGTCAGGCTTGAGAGTAACTGAGAGCCCTGAAAACTGAACCTTCTCAAGCCTTGTGTGCATTTATCTTCCTTTCCAGAACATTAGCAGGCAGAGTTTGTTTTCAGTGAGTTATTTAGCAGAAAGAGGGATTAGACCTTGGGCTAGCATTGATTAACCCCTGCATGTTGAGTTGTTTAACAGCATAATGGATTAGTCATGTTTGCTGGTGACCTTTGTCAATTGAATCCTTCATCTGAAGCCTCGTCTGTCTTTTTAAATACACAGATCCTTAAAAGTGGAATATATGCTGCAATATCCCTCAAGGGAATGGCTGAGCACAGAACTGGGGCAAACAGGCCCAGAATTTCTGACTTTAAGTTTGACATTGCAAGGGTTGAGTCATGGGAGCCCCACTTACACAGCTGCCCATCAGTAAGTGCTCGAGTCCTGCATGAGCTGGGAATAAATTGTTGTCTGAATGGAAAAGCATTTCTGGAAAGGCATTGAATCTTTTGTGGGTCTTGTGGAAGATTGTAGAATGAGGGTCCAGTTAGCAACAGATTTAATGTTGCCCTGGAAATTAAATCAGTCATGTTTGGTGATTAAGTAGCTGACTTCTTCATTTAAAGGCAGGGATGGGAGCAGAGGTGCCGTGAGCAGAATCGTGTGAAGCCTCATTGCCCTTGATGGAGCCATGAACATTTAAATCAGTGGAGCATCTTAGCTGGATAAAGTATAATAAAATGTACATATAATATACATATAATTCTTCTGCTGAAGCCAGGGACCAAAGGGGAGGAAAAACTGCTCAGCAGGACTGAACACTACACCAAGAAAAGCATCTTAAAGTGGAGGAAGGCACCAATGGCAATTCAAGGGCTGCCAGAACTGTATAAAAGGCCCTCACATAGATCAGATTTGGACCTTGAAGAACATGTCTGAGCTGAGGGTGTCTCCTCAGACCTTCCATTCTCTCAGCAGTGCCACAAGGAAGCTGTTTTACTTGACTCCTTAAGCAAAATACCTTCCTGCTGCAGCCAGGAGTTCTTTCTGGGCTCCTTTTGCTGCAGTACAAGTCAGGTCAAGAAGTTTGTTTGGTTTACTAAAAAAGATACTCTAGTTCAAACAAAACTTAATTCACTGAAGCCCCGTGGCCTCTGTGAAACATGAACCCCTCTGGCCTCATGATTTATGAATACAAAGCCATGGGGAAGTCTTGGCAGAGGAAAACAAGCTGTATGACAGGTAAATAAAAGGCACTGAGGCAGGAAAAGGGGAAAAGGCACCCATAAATGTGCAGCTACGCAGCTGGGAGGTGCAATGAGCTGTCAAGGGCTCTGCTGGCCCAGAGGGACTTGGCTTCTCTGGAAGGGGAGGTGCTGAGGATATTCTGGAGCTGGTGGCTTTTAGCAGAGGGTTGGGGACAGACCTGCTGCAGCCCTTGGCTTTGGATTTGTCTGTGGAAACCTGGATAGACTTGAAGGGAGAATAAATCTACAGCAGAATTTTGAGGCTTTGTTTTGTGATGTTCAGAGGGGGAAAGGACTGAACCAGGTGAGAGCTGCTCTGGACTCAACAGAAGGATATTTCCTTTGACATCGAAGATTTTGGGAGGAAACTTCCCATCAGAATAGGTCCTGGGGAAGAGGCAGGACCCAGCTGAGTCTCCCAGCTCTCCTGTGGGAGATGCTCTGCCAAATTCCTATTGCTGTGATCACCAGCAGTAAAAAACCCACACATCTGGTCCTGATCAGGACACAAGAATCCCTGTGCCAACTTGTTAATTGTGCAGAAATCTATTTCTTAATGTTTAGGAGTTGTCTGCAGGCATTAGATGTCTTGGGTTTTCTCTCTATACATCTGCAAAGCCCCTAACAACCCAGGGCTAATTAAACCACAAGGAGTGATGAAGCTGTGGCTGTGATTGCTCTGGGACATTGTTTGGTGATGCAGCAAATCCTTCTAACCCCAAAAACCCAGAGTTACACAGGGTGAGTCCAGTGCTCCTAGAGATCTCCTCACCCTCTTGGGAAGGAGCTGCAGCTAAAAAGAAAAAACAAACCAATGGTATTTATATTTGTTCCTTGATTGTTACCTTCTAGTGGTTTGGGAAAGAACAATTAGGGCTGGTGTTTTACTGGATCAGACCCTCAAAGGGTCCTGAAATGCTGCTGGATATTCTGCAGTGCTGATCTTGAAGGTGGCCATGCTTCCTTGGACTTGTCAGAAGTGTTTGAGAAACATAAAAAATAAATTATAAAAGCCCCCACCAAACCAAAATAAGTAAAATGAGGCTTTAGGATGCTGATCTGGTCTGGAACTGAACTGGGAACAAAACTAATATTTTATAAAGGTAATTCAGCAAGAGGTGACCATCCCACCTGTGGTTTCAGATGACTGTAGAACATGGGAACAACCCCAGCAGGCTGTAAGTCACCAGCACTGGGAAGTATCACCCCCCAAACAGTATTTGAGTATCTGTTGTAGAAATATGGTGAATATGTGGGTGCTGCATCCTGAAATCCCAGCTGAAATAAGAGGTTGAGGGGCTGGAGCCTGAGCCAGGATTAGGGGGCAGTTGAGTGACCTGGGGGAGTGTTTTGGTGCTGAATCCACATGGGTGACCTTTGGGTAAAAATGTGACTGATTTGGTGTCTTGTTCTGACCAAGGCCTTGCATTTTGGTCTTCCCAGAGCTCCCCAAACTGGAAAATTCATCTGTGTGGAGAGAAGGGAGTAACTTACCGTGGGGACTTGTGGAAAGGTGATGTGTTTGAAGGTGACTTACTGGAAACACTGAACTGAGAAGTAAAAATTAGTCATGTTAGAGCCCACTCAGTAGCTGGATTGGATTCCTCGAGTGATTCATCCACAAAAACTACTGCTTTGCCTGATATTTTATTTTCCCTGCCTGTTTAGACAGTAGCTTAGACTTAGCAAAACTGTGTCCCGTTGTCTGAATTGCTTTTTGATGGCTGGGTGGTGCACACAGAATCCCTGGATTCTCATAATTTCTAAACCACTACTTCAGCAAGGAGGGAAAAGACAACAAAATGAAGGGTTTTGTCACTCCAGAAGCCCTGGGTGGAATGAACCTGTAATCTTGGGGGAATCAAAGGAGAATCTACAGAATGTGCCTTTTTTTGGGATGGCTAATGCCACAAAATCAGAAATGGAAAGAGCTGCCTGGAAATTTTGTTACGTGGTTCATTGACAGAAATATTTAGAGGAGGGTAAATGTGCATGAGAATTGCTTGGTAAAATGAAATCTTCAGCATTTAAGTTACTCCAGTCCCTTTTAAAAAAGAGAAATAGAGCATGAGAGGACCATCAGATGATGCAAAATGTACTGAGTTGCTTGAATCAGTTACTAGACCTGGATAGAATAACCCATAAATGATGTTAATTTGGGGTGTGCTTGGACATGAACATTTTCCTTAGTTTTTATTTTGCTATTGATGCATTTGGAGAAGCTGCTCTTGCTGTCTGTGATATCCTTGGCCAGATTTAAAACCAGATGGGCCTTGACCTGCCTTGTCTCATTTGTACTTACTCTGATAACATCTCTTAGCAATGAAAACTAACACCCCAGTGGTCTAGATGAAGATCCTCTGATCAGCCACCCAAGCTGAACCCCTGCAGCCAGAGTGATTTTTGGGTGATTTGGGACCTGTACATAAACTTTGTGGTTTAGGCTCACCTTTAATCTTCAGACATGATTATGATGGACAAACTGCAGCTAGAAAAATGAAGCCTGTGGTGTTCAGCCAAACCTCCCCTGGGGTCAAGGAGAGTTTAGGAACTTCTTCATTTCTTGACCCTTGTGGAGATCATAGGGTAAGTCACAGGTCCCTGTTACTGAGCAGCCTCTTGGTTTAACACAACACTTTGTGCAGCCCCAGGGATTATCTCCTCAAGTCTAGACAGATTATACAGGGTTTAGCCTGAGCCATTGACCGCAGATCATAGGGCAGGGGGAAATAAAACACAGGGATGTGAAGAGGGAATGGCAGCTCCTGCCAGTGCTCCAGGCTGGCACTGGGCATGGAGAGCAGTGGGATCAAAGGGGGAAAGGGTTGGCTGAGTTCATCCTTCTCAGTAGGAACCATGGAGCAATTTATCCTTCTGCATTTAAGAGATTGGGATGGTTCAAACACATACAAGGCTTGGACTCATTAACACAAAACTGAAGAGAAGGCAACAACACTGGAAAAAGAGGAGGAGTGGAAAGTCTGTTCTCTTTATAATGCTATTTCCTCTATTAAATGGACCTCTCTGACTGTGAAACATTTAAACATACAAAAAAACAAGCCCCACCTTGTGTTGGCTGCTCTTTCCACTGATGGAGCTTGTCCTGGTGCCACCTCATGGCAAAAATCAGATTTGAATTTCCACTGGGATCTGGGAGAATCCCAGCACTGGAGCTGTTTTGTAAAGAAACTGGTCTGCAAAGCCAAAACAGGTGCTTATCCACAGGAGGGGAGGGAATTTTACTCCTGTGATCTGTAATTTGTCTTTCTGGGAGAAAAATTTAACTGTAGAAAGTGTTTTACAATGGGTTTTTTTCCCCATTTGGGAGGTACTTGTTGAATCTATTTGTCATATCACCAAACAGCCTGGATTCTAATTAAAGCATAAAGTATCTCCTCTATGTGGTTATCACCTGATAGCTTGAAATGTTCCTCTACAAGTGTTGATGTGCTGCCCACCACCACCTAGAAATGCAGATTTATGAGGGCCTTTATTCAGAAGAGTGTTTTCAGAAAGGTTTTGGGTACTGGGAAATCTGCTGCCACTCTGCAGTGGGAATGGATATGAACTCCAGGGTGGGAATAGTTATGAACAGTCCTGGATAGTGCAGTAAACACTTTGCTCAAATTAAAGACCACACAGAGCTCTGAGTTTGGGACAGTGTTCAGCTCTGGGATACCAGATGTGAAACTTCCTCTGTGGATAAATGAATAGCTTTATTTTTCAAAGCCTCTCAATCCAAAATGTCTCAGTAGCATTAAATTCTGAAATTTTTTTAAAGCTGAATTTGGAGACCATCACTTCCAGGACAGCAGGTGTAATCCTAGGTCAGGGTTGTGATGTAGGATCTCACCTCAGCGTTGAACAATTGATAAAAATTGAGTTAAGGGTAGGGCTGCAACTGTGTTTATATGTTTGCAAGGAGTAAAGGCAAACACTAAGATTGTGGGGGGAAATGGTCTGCTTTGTATGTGTGCTCTTCATAAATATTATTTGAAATCATCTCTGAGAGGAGCTGCCTGTCCTAATTATTTATACAACAGCTCAGGTAATTCTAACATCTCATTTTCAGTCTGTTCCCATCACCTGGCCATTGAGTGTTATCAATAACAGAAGGTCTTTTTGATTCTCCCAATGCTTTCAGACTACAGAACAATGGCCTTTTGGGGGTTTTGGCTGAATGCTGCTGATGATTTCTTAGAATACAAAAATATAAATTATTTTTTAAAAAAATTTACCTATATTTCTTAAACTTTTTTTTTTTTTTGGCAAGCTCACGAATGTGTCCTCCATCCCATAAACAAGGGGCAGCTGGGCTCAAGATGCATTTAACCATGGAAAAAACACTTCTATAAACTGCTGTTCCTTAAAGATGTTTGGCCACCTGCCACTGCTGCAGTGTGTTCCTTTGGCTGGTCAGATGTTACCCCGAGTGGGATGGGGGGATTTGGGGGCTGGAATGAACCACCCCAGCTCTTGCAAACCTCCTTGGAGCTCACACCACCAGATGATCTGGCCCACTCCAACCCAGAGCTTGGCTCTTTAAACTTGGCACGTGGCTGCTGGAATTTTCCAGTTTGCCATTACAAGTTTATTTCTTTATTTCTCTGTTATTGTTGAGGAGGGGCAAACAGGTCTGTGCAAGCTTTGAAATCACCTGGAAAGCAACTGGAAAGTCAGACTTGCTGCTCAGCAAAAGCTCCCTGGGCCAGGTTCTCACTTGGTTGAGTTGCTTTGCATCTGATGTGGGTCCAGGTTTGGGTAGCCTGGCTTGATTTTGGAGCTGAGAGCCCTTGGGAAATGGGTGGTGTGTGAGTGCACTGCTCTGAGCTGCTTTTATTTCCTTGTCTGCAGTGCTTTTGGTGCTTTAGGTATCCCCCTCTCTATAGCTATTCCCTTTCCTATAGCTGTATGCCTCTGGAAGTGCAAGGAATGTCAACACTTTGTGTTCAGGTGCCAGTGGGATTTTCTTTTGCTGCTGGAGAAGACAAAGTGGGGTCTCAGTCCAAAACAGTGGGCTGTTTGTAGGGCCAGAAATGCCAGTCTGGGATGAGCAGGCCCAGGATCCTGGCATTTGTGTACCTGGGGCTGAATGGTTCCCCTCATCTGGCAGTGCCTCTCAAGGGTGATTAGATGTCCAGAGAAAACTGTGGATCAAGTAATTCCTTTGGCATCATAACAAGAAGAGGTTACTGGGGATCATAAAATCATAGGATTTGGGTTGAAAAAGGCCTTAGAGATCATCTAATTCTGACCTTGCTGCTGTGGGCAGGGACAAGGGGAAGATACTTGCAACCCACAGGGTGTGCTGGTGCTTTTATCTCTCCTGGTTCCATATCCTTATGCCTGGGATACTTCATGGTCTGTACATGGAAGGGAGAGGAAGGATCTGTCACAGTGTGTTTGGGAGCTGAGGAACAGCTTCTCTGCTCCACACCAGAGGCACTGGGAGCCTGTGGGAAGGACCAGCTGTGAGTAGAGGGATATTTTAAAGTAGGAGGGAGGTGCAGTGGTGATGGGTGTTGTCACTGCTGGCTGCACCCAGTGGGTGCTCAGCAGAGGTGGTTGCACAGGTGTGGGACTGGCAGAGTTTGCCCCCAGGCTCCTCCTGGATATGGAACATCAAGTAATTTGTCTCACCAGCCTCCAGTCATCTGGTTACTCATGAAAGGCAAGACCTGGAAGGGGTTTTCATCTGAGAGATGCGCCCAGGAGTGCCACTGGCACCGTACCCAGGCTACACGTGGCTGCAGGCAGCACATGCTGTTTTCCTCCTCCCAGCTCGGGGGCTTGCAGCCAATCTGCCTTTCACCTCTGCCTGGTGAAAGGCTCTTTCAGCAGAGAATCTCTTCCTGTGTGTGGCTCATGCTCCAGCCTTTCCAGTTTCACAGGGAGGCTGGTAGGAGGGGGCAGGTATCTCAACAGGTCTGAAGGTAAAGGGAGGGATTTCCTGCAGCTCTTCTCCACTGAACCATTAGGAAACTTCATTACCAGGCTACAAGCTGAGTAGGCTGGAAGGACCCCTTTCCCCTGGCTTGATCTGGGGGTTTGGCCTCCTCTGCTTGTAGGTTTTGATGTGTGTGATATCAATTATCCATCCAAGTAACCCTCATTCCATCAGGTTTTTATGCTGAGTGAATGGCTGAAGGTCTACAAAAACCCCCGTGATGCTGAGTTCTTCCACCAGACAGCCCAAATCAGGGACAGGATGAGTGATCCCTAACTCCTTATTGTATGTCACAGGATGCCTGGTGACTGCTCAGGCTCCTGCTGTGCTGAGTGACCAAACCCACAGACAAGGAATCTGCAGTCCAGGGTAGGCAGAGTTTGGGAATTCAAAACATGACAACATTTTTTTCCCCTGTGGACAACAAAGGCCTTAAGGATGATGCTGAGCAAGCAGTGGGGTGGGCTGGGGTGCTTTGGTGTGGCTCAGGATGTGAATCTAGAGCTGAAATCGCTGCTCCATGAAAAACCAGTACAGCTCAACAACCCAAGGAGCTGGGACTACCACCTGGATATGTGCCAGGAATGATGGTCAGGACTTCAATGGCACTGACAAAGCAAGTGTTGATACCAGCAAGTGTCTTTCAAGCATTTTAGTTGAGAGGGGGCTGGATTTTGTTGTTCTTCCTTCTCTGGTCTCCTGGTAACCTGATTTTGGTTTTGAGGGGTCTGCAGCACTGGGGGCCACCAGTGTGATGTCTGTGCTCCTCTCCTGGGACCTGAGGGAAGGGACTGGTGTAGGGGAGTCGTATCAGGTTTTGCTTTTTTCTGTAGAATAATGGAAAGGCTTGGGTTGGAAGGGACCTTAAAGACCACCTGGCTCCAACCACTCAGTACCATTCTAATGTTGCCACCAGAACAAGTGCAGCTATTTGAAGCTGGGGTTCACCAGTGTGATGCACCAGTTGTCACAGGGGAATTGGGGCTGAGTGACACAGGGGCTGGAGCAGAGCAGTGCTGGGGCTGGACTCAGGACCAGCCAGGTTTGCAGAGGGGGCCCAGCTCTCCATTCCCTCCCAGCCCCCTTTCTTCCCTGGGTTTTGCCACCCAGCACCCAAGGGAGGAACTTTCCCTTTCCGCTCCTTCCTGCTTGCACTTTTTTTCCTGAATCCTTGCCTTTTCCATGCTTCCACAAACCTCTAGGCCTTATCTCAGAACTGTTGAATTCTGAGTTGCAAGGGACCCCCTAAGCTGAATCCAGCTCCTGGCCCTGCACAGGACACTCCAACAACCCTCCTTGTCCCTGAGTACATTGTCCAAAGGCTCCTTGAGGAGGAGGTTTGGGGTGGGTTTGGGGCTGTGACCACTGCCCTGGTGAGCTGTTCCAGCGCCCAACCACCCTCTGGATAAACCAACTTTTCCTGACGTCCAGCCTAAACCTCCCCTGACACAGCTCCAGCCATTCCCCGGGGGTCTTATCGCTGGTCACAGCGAGCAGATCGCTGCTACCCCTCCGCTTCCCTGTCTCCTCTTCCCTCGGGATCTGGACGAGCTGGGGGCGGGGGGGGGTTGGAAGAAGAAGGAAAACTCCTTCTGGTGCTGCTCCAGCGGGGGTGGGGAGGGAAAAAACGGAGGCAAACGCTTTTTGGGGGGCCGGGACATCCCAGGACCGGCGCATTCGAAGTTG
>VYXB01000436.1:88597-112349 GCA_013397135.1 Pachyramphus minor
GTGTGTATATATATATATTTTATTTTATTTTTTTTCGCCCTTTCCCCCCCGCCCCGAGTTGTCCCGACCTGGTGCCCCGTTTTTTTTTTGTGGACCATGGATACGCACACGCGGTGGAAAAGGCGCAGTTGGATACGGAGCTGGTCGGTGCCCGCTGCCCTGGTGCTGCTGGGTGCCCTGTCCCTCGGCCGGGCAGGTAAGGGGGGTCCCCGAGCCCCCCAACCCCGGGCGGAGGGTCCTGTGGGGTCGTAAGGGGAGGGGGAGGTGGGTCCTGCGGGGTCGCGGAGTGGGCGAGGGGGCTTTTGTGCCTTGTCTTTCCTTCCTCAATGCATTCCAGCAAAAGAGAAAGAAGGAAGGAAAAAAAAAAACCAACAAAACCCACCCAACCTCCTTTAGCTGCCCGAGTCTCTGAATGCCATTTGTCAGGGGGCCCGTAAAAGGGGAAAAAACTTAAAACAATTCTTTATTCGCCTTTCTTGGAGTAGAACTGCCTGTTGCCGGGCTGCTTTTTCTGGAGGAAAAGTCAGGACGAGTTTCTGGAGGCTATGGTGCTTTATGTATCTACGTGGATATATATGTGAATGTATATTTAGTCGACTGGAAAGCTCTGGGCTTGCGTAGTTCCTCCTCCTTGAGGAGAAGAAAGTTTTTGTCCCGCAGGAATCTGCTCTCCCTCCGCACATCAAAGCGCCAGAGCTCGGGACACAAAAGCTTTGGAGCCGCTCGGGACCCCAAAGCTCCGCTGCCCCCTCACCAGCCCCAATCCACAGGGTTTTTCCCTAAAACTGGGGCTGTTGAATGTGGCGGGAGGGAGCTCTGAAGTCCCAGATGTGCAACAGCACAGAAAACCCCTGGAATGTCATTTCTTTTCCTAATCGCGCAGAGGGAGGACTAAACACTCCTCTTTCCCTTTGGGGTTGCGGAGCCTGTTTCCAGAGCTCTGCTTCCCAAATGTCTGCCTTCCCCACGGGTGGGCTGGGAAATGCCAGAGCAGGGCAGCCGGGGACTTGTGGGGCTGCTGGAAAAGTTTTCTGTGTGTTTGCAGAGCGTTCCCTGAGTTTGTAGTGGACACTTGGAGGCATCGGCGCTCTGAGGTCTGTTTATACTGGATTCCAAGGGAATGACTGAGGAGCGGTTTGTTGGCAAAGTTGATTTTTTTTTTGAAAAGTTAAACTTGAGAAACTGAGAAGTGCCCCGAAGAGCTGAACTGCTGGGATTCAGCTTTCCTGCCTGAGTTTTGTGTGCTCCGGGTATTTTTTCCCTGGGAAGCCCTGGCCAGGGGTGTTTGCAGGGGTTGCTTGAGTGTTACCAGGGCAAACGCCCGTGGGATTCTGTGTACAAAGCAGCGTGATTGTGAATTACTGTCATTTCTGGGTTCTTAAAATGACATTAAGGGAGAAAAGGTTGGGCGTAGGAGGAATGCTTTCGTTAATCGCTTGCTTGTGAAGGCTGAGCGAGATGGAAAAGCAGTTGCTGGTCAGTGAATAAAGTCTCTAGAACATCCCTGCAGGCAAAAGTTAAGGGCGGTGGGATCTGCCCCAGAATTTGTGCTGCAGAACTATCGGGCTGTTGGAGCAGTTTTCAGACCAGCAGAGAGCTGGAGTGACACCAACTCCTCTGGAGCTCCCTACTGTCCAGCCAGCTCATCAGGCCACTCGGTTATTTAGTATTTATTTTGTATCGGTTGAAAATGGAATTATTTCCACTTTTGTCCATTTCAAAGGAAAGAATAACAAACTTTTCCTTTCCCTGTTGCCTGTGCTGGTGCTGTAACGGTTTCAGAGCATCCTTAGGCGTTTCCCTGTCCAGGTATATCCCCCAGAGAGCTCCAATATAAACCCCTGACTCCTTCCCAAAGTTACCAGGTAACTTTTTCAAACTTCTGGGTGCAGCTGCCGGAGCAGAGGAATGGCTGGAAGCTTTTGTGGGGCCGCTGTGCAGAGTAATGACTCTTGTGGTGAAAGGCTTTGAGTTTTCCTAATGAGCCGCTTAATAGGACATCAAATAATTTGGATGAGGGAGGAGTCGGACCGGGACTGCTGATGGCATTGACTAATGCTCTTTATGGCTTTTATTTTTTTATTTTTCATTTTTTTTTCAAGTTCTCTTTGGTTTTATTTCAGCTCAGCTCGTTTCCATTACATTATAGTTGGTTTCTCAGTACAGAGAGGGGAATATTCCCTATAATCCATTGTGTGGTCCCAAAGAAAGGGGGAGGACACCTTGCAGAGAGGATTTCCAGAAAAATAGAGAAATAGCAATGTCAAAGGCAACATGATCTGAGCTGCCTCCAAACACAGCCCTTCCAGCTCAGATCTTCCCATATTTTAGCAGATGATGTCACGCAAAAATCTAACCCACAGACAAAGTTGGAATCTTTCTCTGCTTTTAGAAATCCCTATAAAATAGAATCAGGTTTCTGGGTGAAAATTTTTGCATGCAGCAGTTTCCTTTAGTGGCAAAATGTAATAAGAATACATGGTGTGCCCTTTAAAATGAAAATGCTGGAAATTGTGAAGTATCCTGTTACCATCTGTTGCTTCTCCCCTTGGCTCTTCCCCAGTCACCTAAATGAGCTAAAAAAATAATCTTGATCCAGCCAGTTAAAAGTGTTTTTTTTAAATACTTTGCCAATCAAAAGTGTTGATACTGTTTTACAAGAAGAAATATGACTTTATAAGTCTGGAATTGATGGCAGATCTGATTTCCACTGTAAAACCTGGATTATGCTGTCAATGTATTGCCAGATTGGAATGGGAATTTGTAACTTAAAAGCACCCAGCTGTGGGACATGCCCTGGCCAGGGGCTGCAGCAGAGGCATTTGGCTGAGGTAATGTGTTATTTTTCCATGGGGCTGGGGTCAGGAGGAAAACCCTTTGCTGACCATTCCCTTCAATGTGGTGTTTGGAGGCTGCTCCTGGAATCTCCTCCTGCAGGGCTGAGCTGTGCTGGATGCAGGAGCTGAATTTGTCAGCTCCCTCCAAAGAAAAATGGGCAGTAATTTGGGGATGGGAGGAATCATCTCTTGTGTTCAGGGGCAGCTCTAAGGCAAAAGCTGCTGAGGAGTTGCTGATTTTTGATGTACAAAGAGGGACAGAAGTGAGGACTCACCTGCTGGCACTGCTGGCTCTGACCTCTCATGCTGGACCCTCACATATAAAACCTCTTTTTAATGGCAGGTTTAATAAACAAAGCTGTATTATTCCTAGTGTTTATACAGTCTGTAATAGGGAATAACATTTACCCTGGGATGAGTCAGGAGGGCCTGGAAATGGGATGTGCATCCCATGGCTCCAGGACAGAGGCTCAGAGTCTGTGCTCTCACACCTGCTCTGAGTTACAGAAATAATCTTTAGGATGAGACAAAGTGTGGCAGCAGATGCTGAGCAGCAGAAGGCACTGCTGTGGAATACTCCACTAATGCAGAGGCATCAGTGGGAAGGGCCATTTATAGATGTGTCTTAGGTAATCTGAGTTTTGTCTGTGCTTCAGAAATAAATCTGTGGGAGTGCTTTCCAGGAAACTTCACTCTGAGGGATTTTTTTTTTTTTCTTTACTACAGAGGTAAAGCAAATTTGCAATTAATTCTTTCAGCAATTACTTTTTGTCTTATGTTCTGATTCTTTGACCTGCTCTCCATGCTCTCCCTCTGGACCTGGATGCTCAGGATGCCCTTCCCAAAGTGTGGTGCTGGATGGGTGCCAAGCAGAGTGTAAACATGGAAGTCTGCACTTGGGAGAACTGCAGGGAGCAATAAGCTGTGAATGCTCTCCCGGGAGCAGGTTGAGGATCAGGGGCTTTTTGGCCCTATGGGGGGGATGAAAGGAAGGGGAGACAGGTCAGGTGGACCCTGGGGAGGTAGTGATGTAAAAGCTGCTCAAGTGAGGTATCACCATGGTGATTCCTGGCTTTACTGTTGGTGTGGTTGCCTGTGGATATGTCTGGGGAGTGGTGGGGCCTGGGAAGAGTGTGGGGAGCTGAGACACTGGAGTTGTTGGATGGCAGCAAATGCTGCAGGTGCAGAGATGGATTTGGGACCCTCTTCAAACAAAAAGCCACAGAATGGTTTGGGTTGGAAAGGGCTTTAAAAATCATCTTATTCCACCCCTGTGCCACAGGCAAGAACACCTTCCACTATCCCAGGTTGCTCCAAACCTCATCCAACCTGGCCTTGGACACTCCTAGGGATGGGGCAGCCAAGCTTCTCTGGGCAACCTGTGCCAGGGCCCCATCACCCTCCTAGGGAAGAATTTCTTCCCAATATCCAATCTAAACCTACTCCCTTGCAGTTTAAAGACATTCCCCTTTCTCCCGATTCCCTCACCAGTTTTCTTGCAGCCCTTTCTGGCATTGGAAGGGGTTCTAAGACCTTCCCAGACTGTTTGGGAAGAGCAAATCCTTTTGGAGCTCATTCTCTGCTGTCTTGGGAGTTGACTTTGAAGTGTAGCAGCCCCTAAGACAGGGGAAATCCCTGCTGAGTTACGAGTACAAATTTGGCACTTCATCACCTATGTACTCGCTCGCCCACGGATCTCCTTGGTTTGTTTAGCAGGAGTTTTCTCCTCAGGAAGCAACTATTGTTCTATAAAATGGATGATTTTGCAGAGAAAGGTTTAAAATATCATTTGGGTTCTGTTGGAAACACAGTTATAACCTTGTAATACGTAGATTTTGGGAACTGCTGTTTAAAATGAGAGAAGAATTGTCTGGGAAATAAACCAGGAGTGAACCACAAAACACACCTCAAAATACTTCCTCCTTTTTCATGTGGAGGAAGAATTCTTCCAATCTGTTCTGAGCTTTTATCCAGTGTAGACTTTTACTCATCACGTATTTAGGAAAGCCCTGACTCTGCTGTGGGTCTCTGCCACTGCTAAGGGTATTTTGGGAATGCTGAGGCCTTGAACAGTCAGCTGCTGGAACTGGGTCCAATTTATGATCTGCAGAAAAGTCAGTGTCAGTCATGTGCACACATGGGCTGCTGGAGCTCAGTTTGATCATCTCCTCTGTCTCTGCAGGTCCTGGACTTTCAGCTTCTTTTTGGAATGTGAGCACCTCTCTTGGATTGTTTGATAAAAGCAGTAGGACCTGGGACTGGCATCCCGTGGGAGATGCTCTTCCCAAAAAGGGGGTTCCCCCGTGGATCACATGGGGGAGCCCCAAGGGAGGGCTGATGCAACCAAAGGCATCTCCTGTGCTTCCTTCCAAGCTCTGGCTCTGCTGAGGTTTGGAGGCTCCTTGAGGCTTTATGTTCTTCTGGATCAGGACTTCTCAGTGCCATTTTTTGGCTCTTGTTACTTTTGTTTGGATTTCTCTCTGGCTCTGACCCCTCTGGAGTGCAGCTCTTGTACAGAGATGTCAGGAACAGCAGTCAGAAGGTGTTGGTGGGTTTTTGTTCCCTGCTAAGGGCATGGTAGTTTCTAAGGAGGTTTTAAGAGCTTTTTTGGAAGGAAAACCCTTTCAGGTGGTCACTCTTATGTATTCTGGAGCAGACAGAGCTTCCCATCTGTCTCAGCTTCAGCTGTCGTTTTTCCAGGCAGTGCATTCCCTTTCCTTTATTCTCCTGGCTTGCTTGGGAGAGCTTCCTGCAACTGTCTTCAATTCCAGCCTTGCTGTATACATTTTAAATATTTTACTCTTCCCAGCTAGATCACAACTGATGTGATAGGTACTGACTTTGCAAGCTGGAAATTTTCCTTAAAAATATGAAAAAATCTTTTGTGTGAAACAAAGCAAAACTCAGTATGGGAAGAATGAGCAAAACCAGGAGGAGGGAAAAAAAAAGAAGGCTGAGACATGAAAGAATGGAAACATTTTGTTGAAATCTAATGTTATATGGAAAAAACTTTGGTTGGCAACATGGTATAATTAGCCACTGGGTTACTGTTGGCAAGTTCCAAGGCCCTTGAAATGCAGCCTAGCACTGAGGGAACCATCCAAATGATGTCGTGGTTTCTCTGTGGACGTGTCTGGAAAATCTGGAGAACTAAAATAAATAAATGAAGGAGCTACACAAAAGGCATTTTGGAGCTCGGTTGCTCCAAGTCTGGGCTCTTTTTCTCTCCAGAAGCTGAGAGGGTTCTCAGCATCATCTGGAAGCTTTCACAGGGATGAGATGTCACTTTTTGAAAGCAGGAAAATGGTATTAATGTATTTACAATGCTGGAGTTTTTATTTGAGTTGGTGTAATAACCCTGAGAGAAGAAGGGTAGTTTGGGGGTTGAATGAGTGGAACAAGCTACATCAGAGTTCATTCCTAACCTCTGCTGTGGATTTTCTCCCAGCCTTTAGGCAAGTCCCTGTGTTTCCCATGCCCTGGGGCCTGATCAGCTCTCCCTGTGTGGAACCTGACATCGAGGTGTTGCTCTAACACAGTTTTACTGCTGATATGCCAACAAGACACATGTTTGCAAGCACTGGAGTGTTTTAAGAGGCTCTTTCCATCCCTGAGCCTCAGGATATATCAGTGGCTGTGCTCTTTCTACTTTAAAAATGCTTTTGCTCTCTGGGCTGGGGTTTTCCTGTCGAGCAGCACTAATGCCTCACACTGCAAATCCAGAGGGTTATTTGGATTTTTGCCTTTAGATTGGGGCAGATTTCTTGCAGGTTATGTCATGGGGTACAAGAAACACCCAGCTGTTATACTGACTGCTCTCAGGATGCTTTGGAGAATTAGATCTGTAAAAGAAATCTGAAGAAGAGGATTTCTTGGGCAGCCACACACTTCAGTTTATTGGGTGGGGAGGGAAAAAACCCTTTGGAAGGTGGAAGGTTGCAAATGGAAGTGGAGTGCTGGATCCTGAGGAACTGGGGGTTTGGATGTGCTGTGGGCAGGAGCAGGAGGCCAGATAAGCTGCTGTCAGGCTGTCACTTACCTGCTCTGGGGTGGTGACATTCAGCTGTTTTGCTGATGTGAGAAGGTAATCCCAGTGTGTTTTGCTGAGGGTTTTGCCACGGGCTCAGTACATTCACCCTTCCCTCAGGGTTAGGTTGGATTTCCTGGGAAGTCTCCCATGCCTGATGCTCCAGCCCTGCAGCTCTGGAGTCACTGGAAAAGAGGTTTGATGGCTAAACTTTAGTCCTGTGCTCAGAGGAGCTGTCCCCTGGCCTGGATGTCACCCAAAGGAGCAAGGCACCCTGTTTTCCTAACGAGGAATGTGATGTGTTTGGGGGAGCTCCAGTTCTCCTTCAGCTTGATGAAGACCTGGATTCTTGGGAGATGAAAACTTGGGATGACCCCATGTGCCATCATTGCCTGGATCAAGCTGTGCACCTGCAGCCAGGGAGATGCTGATTCCTTCAGAGTAAATAAAATGACAAGTGATTTCCTGGCTCAGCTTTTAAGCAAACTGCTTAAACCCTTTCCTTTCTTGCCTCTCTGCTCTCCACTGCTCTGACTGGGAGAGGGGAGTTTGCAACTCCGAGGGAAGTGCTGTGAGGAGTTGATGGAAGAAGCTCCCAGGGAGAGGAGAGGTCACTAAGGGGTCTGTGGAACCCCTGCTCGGGGGGACTGTCAGGTTTAGTGACCAGATTTAGGGTTTCATTTCATGTCAGCTGGAGCTTCTCTTTTTTGAGTGAGGATATACAGGAAGGAGCTGTGCTCAGCTCTGCCTGAGCTCCTGTCTTGCACAGCCTCTCTGGCCTCTCCTCCTCTGCCTTTCCTCCCTCCACCCCCTTTTTTGTTTCCAAGACAATACTTAAGTAAGAATTCACTGCAGCTGAATTCCTCGAGATGACACTGCCAGTTTCCCAGGGTCTCTTGGACTCCTGCAGCATTTTATGCAGTGATTTTTGGTGTGTCTCATTCCCTGCAATATGAATCCAGCAGTGAGTTTGTGTGATTTTTCTTTTTTTTCTTTCCTTTGAGGGGGTTGATCCTAGATGTGCTGGAATGAGACACCTACTCTGTGTGTGCTCTTGTCTGCTGCAGGGTAAAGATTTGGTCCGAGGGCTGCAGTTCACCAGTTGAATAATGAACTCATTGTCTGTATGCCCTTATTTCCAGATTGCACCATTAAAAGTGAATAGAAAGGTCAAGGAGATGAGTCACTGTGAATACAAGTGTCATTCTGCTCAGGAGAAATGGAAAAAAAAAAGGAGCTTCCAAACGAGGTGTTTCAGCTGGTGCCAGACTGCTTTGTTTCACTGGACTTTCAGGGAGTTACAAGAGGAAATCTGGGCTGAGATCTGCTGGAGTGTTCAAGCACCTAAAAAACCAGCAAGGGGCTGGAGCTGGGCTCTGGCAGTTGTAGCTGCAGTGGGCTCTGTGTGGAAAATCAGGGTGATGCTCTGGAAGCCTTGGGCTCCTTGCTGCTGTCTTGGAAAACAAACAGCTGGAGTCTGTCATGTTGGTAGCTCTTGTTCTCAGCTCCTTTACGTGCCCAGTGGTACCCAGAGGAAAAATCTTCCTCCAAATCCATGTGGAAACTCCAAACACTGAGCCAGTGCACTTTCTTCCAGACTCAGAGCAAGTGTTAGTAATGGAGTGAAGGTGCTGTCATGGGACTGTGTTACTGGAGAGGGGCTTTGGACACGGGTGTAGGGACAGGACAAGGGGGAATGGCTTCAGACTGACAGAGGGTTAGATTGGATATTAGGAAGAAATCCTTCCCTGTGAGGGTGGGGAGGCCCTGGTACAGGTTGCTCAGAGAGGTTGTGGATGTCCCATCCCTGGAAGTGTCCAGGGCCAGGTTGGAGCAACCTGGGCTAGTGGAAGGTGTTTCTGCCCATGGCAGGGAGTGGAACTATATCATCTTTCAGGTCCCTTCTAACCCAAAGCATTTATGATTCTCCTTAAACTCTGGTGAAAAACTGGGTGCACCAGGATGTCAGCAGGGTCCCACTCTGTCCCTGCACCATCCCAGGGGAAGGAGTAGGGTGGTGACACCCCTGGGTCTGCAGGATGCCTGGAGCTGTGCCTGGGCCCGTGCCCTGCCCCGGCTCTGGTAAATGCCCATTTGTAAATTAAGCTTTTTTAATTTCCTGCCCAAAAGCTTGATTCAACAAGCCCCAGGCAGCTGGTTAACCACGCTGGAAATGGAAATAGAAACGTGGCTCGTGGGCTGCACGTGTGGAAGGGGGTGGTGAGCTGGGGGTGGGTGTGTGCCAAGTGGGTGGGATGGGATGGGGACCTAACCACAGCTTTCTGCCTTTAATTGACAGTGTAATTCCAGTAAAACAGCAGCAGTGGGTGGAACACAGAAGCCAGTTCAGGAGTTGTTAATGCTTTTTTAATGGGGTGGAGTTTCTTTAAGTCTCAGGCTCCTGTACCTGTGGGTTTCCTTTTTCACGTGGCTCAAACCCCCTGCTCTGGGTTTAGCATTTTGGCTAATTGCTTTTCACTGTCCTGGAAGGGAAACAGCCCCAGTGCATTTGAGACCAAGGTGTGCTCTGACAGACACCCCTGCACATTGTCCAGCACTGCTTTGGTATTTTGACAGAATTTGAATCCTGACAGAAAGCACACAGGAATATTTAAATTTTTGATTTCTAGCCACCGGATTTTTCTGTTCTGAAGTCACTCTTCTGGTGTAAAATAGATGTTCCACTGAAAAATAGCTAAAGCTTTAGAATCTTGATTTATCCTCCCTCATCAAAACACACCTTCAGTAGAAAACTATGCCAACTATTTCTCTTGCCCACCTAATTCAAGATCTTTTCCATAAACAACTTGCAAATGAATTTGCCCGTAGAGCTCTGATCCAAGGTGGCCAAGAATTCAACACAAATTCCAGCTGATGTCAAATGCCTGGGAGCTGGGACTCGTTTGCTGATGATGCAATAGAACCATGGAATGGTTTGGGTTGGAAAGGACCCTGAAGTGTGATAGTAGAGTGATGCTGACAGGGCTGGGGTGTGGCAGGAGCTGATGGCTTCATGTGCATGTGGAGGGGCTGTGCCTGGTTTTGGGATGTTTAATCTTAGTGTTGGTATTTCATGGAAAGATGTCTTCAGGTGGATGGGGCAGGGGACAGTGTGACAGTGTGGGACCAGCAGAGCTGCTCTGTGTTACCGGCATGTACCTCCATGGGACAATCCTGCTGTGGGGCAGGAGCCTCTCTGGAAATGCCCCTCAGAAGGTTTTCCCAGGAAGACATGAGGTTGTCCATCCCCTGAGTGCAGCATCTGCTCTCCCCTCCCCTTGGAAAGCCTTGAAGGACAAACTGTTTGCCTGGAGCCCTGGGCTGCAAACCCTTCCCTTCCCTTGCTGTTGTTTTGCTCCAGCCCGTTGGGTTTCCTGCTTTGTGTTACAGGGAGGGCAGATCCCTGAGAATCCCCTCATCGTGTCTGTGCTCCAAAAACGACGTGAGGGCGGGAGGAGGAAGCTGCTTTCATCCCAACCGCTGCCTTTGGCACTCGCTGCCTGGTTCCTATCGGAAAACTGCTCGGAATGTTCTCTCGCAGGGGTTTGCAGGGACGGGGAGAGGCACATTATCACGTCTTGAGCACTTCGGGAGAAAGTCCCTCACTCTGCCTCTCTCAAATGTTTAAATTAAAACAGTCTGTCTTTCTGCAACTCTTGGATGCTTTCCCTGCTGACCTCAGGAGCTGGGATGGGAGGAGGAGCAAACAGACCCGAACTGGCTCTGGCTTTTTTTTTTTTTCCCTTTTTTTTTTTTTTTCTTTTAAATTCAGTCCTGATTCCCTGCAGGATGCAAGGCAGAAAAACAATGAGGGCCATATCTACTCTGGAAACATCAATTTTCCCAGTGCTCTGTAATTAAGGAGCTATATCAGGAAGCAGTGGAGTCTTTCTGCACTGGAGGCTGTTGGCAGCTGCCAGAGCCTGCACCGAGGGTTAAGTCCTCTGCTATGTCTCACCAGCTCTTTCTTTTCCAACCACAGATATTCCCACAGCAGGGTCTGACTGTGAGATGCTCCCTCTGAGCAGAGAGAAGTGCTGGGTTGGATCAGCCTGTTAATCCTAAAATGGGGGGAGCAAAGCTGAGACATTTTGGAGCTCTGTCTGATGGCAGTGCCCAAGGATGCTGGAGGTGGCACTTTGTCCTGTGGTCCTTGTGCTGGGAATTCTTCTGCCCCAAGGGGTTGGACTTGATGATCCTGATGGTCTGTTCCAACCTTAATGATGCTGTGATTGTGTGGAAGTCATCCCTGTGCCTGGGCCAGGGTTTTTGGGCTGGCCCTTCAATGCTTACGCTGAGTTTGGTCTGGGCCCAGGGCCCTGTGGCTGGGCAGGGATGGGATTTTTTTTCCTTCTTGGATATGAATCAGGCTCTTGCAGCACTGCCCTGTTGCAGGAGCCCGTCTACGTGGAGCTGTGGGCGGACACAGGGCTGGGACCAGGCTCCTGTTGACTTTGGGAATTTAGGCAGTGAAGTAGCACAGCATCACCAGGCCTGAATCACAAAACCACCCTTCATCTCTTTCTACCACTGCTGTTGACTTGCTGCCTTCATTGCCCACAGCCCTGCATTTTCTTTGGCAGTTTATGCAGCATTTTACAGTCCTGATTGGGATTCAGCACAGGAAAATGCAATGGGATTTCTTGTGGCTCTGGGGAATAGGCATGGATTGCACCAAGCTGATTCAGATTTTTCCTATGAAATATGAACCAGAACCAAAATGGGAGCTTTTTTTTTTTTTTTGGGGGGGGTGTGGAAATACCCATAAAGAACTTTGGGTTCCTCCTTTGAAGGTTCTTAAAAATCCACACCAATAAACTTAGAGATGCCCTGAAACAGAGTTAGAACATGAGTTAAAGATGTTGTGCACATTCAGAGTGACTGTAAGAGCAGCCCAGAGTGTTTCCCTCCCTGCAGCTCCTTCTCCAGAGCCTTGGCCAGACAAGACGGGGCCCTCCTTGCCCTGGGGACACTCATCCCAAATAACTAACAGCCCTGCTGCTAAAAAGAGCACAATTCCTGCAGCCTGGAAATAGCTGAGCCTCTGCTGCTGGAGCAGAGCTGCCCAACTTGTGGCCTGGGACTAAGCTTTTTATGCACGAAGCTGAAACATTTGCTTTCGGGGGAGGGAAATGTGCTGCAGCTTTGGTTTGGCTCAGGAACCCTGGTGGGATTTGGGGCCCCATGTACCTGCCCCTGTTGGGACTTGTGGGGTCAGGTTGGTTATTTTTCTGAGGGTGGCAAAATGCCCAAACTCACAGGAAATTTTAGTCCAGTGGAAAGCCTAAAAATAGATGTGGGAGATGAGAGGGAGCTTCTGTGAAACCCAAATGGGTGGTTGAGTATCAAAAGGTCCAGGAGTAGCCCCAGGAAATGGATTTGGGGGAACAGTTCTGCTTCAACACTTTGCATCCCATTTTAGGGAGCCAGGAATGGCAGTGCAGGGTTAGTGCAGGCAGGTGGGTTGTGCCTGTGCAATGTCAGTCGACACGGGATTAAATAAGGCATGTGGAAAATTCTAAGTAAAGCTTAGTGAGAAATAACCACTGGGGAACTCAGGAGGAGAAATAACCTGCTCTAGACAAGGCATAGTGCTCATCTGTGCCCCTGGAAGCCATGGATCCACCCAAGTGCTGGATCAGCAGTTGGAAGGCAGAGGTGAGGCGGGTCTGAGAGCATCCTGCAGTGCAGGCAGCAGCTCTGTTCCTCTGCTCAGAGGTGTCTTGTCCCCTGTAAAACCTCCCAGAGCCAGTGGAGGGAGAGAGGGATGCAGGGCAGGAGCTGCTTTGAATGGACACAATGGTGAATTTGGCCCACAATATCCTGGGGTTTATATTAAATCATTCTCATATCTGTGCATGGTAGTGATGGGCTTGCAACTGGATCTTCTTTGCACAAACCCTGATGGTTTTGATAGGAATGGGCAGAAAGAGTCAGGATGGTGCTGGAAAAGGGCAGAGTTCTTTCTAAACTCAGGGGTTTGAGTCTTGCATGCAGCTGATGGTGTATTTTCTAGGATGTCTGTCTTCATGTCAAAGGGAATGTCTCCTCCCTTCTCCCTGCTCTGGGATAGATGGCTCAGCATGCTGATGAAAAGGAACATGCTGTAAGTGACCTCATTGCACTGAAGGACAAAATTTGTCTTCCTGTAGCTCTGAGAAGTCTGTCTTCCTGTTGACTTAGAAATGAGGGAATATAAAATGTACACAGATTACTTTTAAGCTCTTGGTATCCTCTAGCATGAAGTTCTTCATATATTGCTTATTTTAGTGATGGAGAGAGCATCAAGCATGCTCCATGTATAAATCAGCCTTCCTAAAATATACTGATAACTCAGCGTTTGCCTTGTCTCCAGCTTCCCAAATATTTCCTTACCTCATTTAGCTCCTTTCACTCCTCAGCTTCCCTTTGGCTCCTCTGGGCTGAGTGGTGCTGGGCTGTGCTTGTCTACAGGAATTGAGGCCTCAATGTGTCCTTTACCTTCCCTCTCCATATGTAAAAACACCAAACATTACTTCCACACACTCACCAGTGGCTGCACAAATGATTGGGAGTGTCAGCATGCGCTTTTCCAGATGGTGGAAGCATGTTCCTTCCTTCATTTATTTCAAATGTCAAACTCAATGAAATTAATTCCTGCCAGACTTGAAGTGACGGAGTGATTCTTGTCTCTGTTTCACCCGTGAAGCTGCACAATCCAGAGCAGGAGCCTCCAGGAGTTGAAATACAACCACTAAACTGTGACCCCTGAGCAGTGGAAAGATCTGGATTTGCAGCAGTTTTTTTTTTCTTGGTTTTATGTGGGGGGAGAATGGGTTTGGGCTGGATAGGGAGGAATGTCACGGTGGGTGAAAGATGAATTCTGTCTTGGATTTCTTCTCTGCTCTGCATGGCAGGAATGCAGCAGCTTCCCTGGGAAGTGCTTTGCTGTTGTCCTGCTTATTCCTGCAGCTTTGGTATCCTGACATCTCATAGCACTCCAGTGAGCTCTGTATCTACCCTTAATCTCTACCCCTTCTTTATCTGTAAGAAAATGATGTGGTGTATAGTTTTTGTTTGTTTGTTTGTTGTTTTTAATTTGCACAAATGTCTTGGTAAGATCTCAGGCTCTTTGGTGATAGAAATTATCCAAAAAAGTTTGGACCAGATGATCCTGGAGGGTGCCTTTCAACCTGGTGTTCTATAATTCTGTGCTCATAATTGTAGAAATAGGGCAGTTGAAGGGAAGTTGCTCTGGTCAGATCCTGGCAAAGCTCCAGGGGATAAACACTGGGTTTGGGTGCCCAAGTTGAGGCAGGGAAGGGCTGAATTTCAGCTTAAACAGCTCTGAATGAAAGCTCTGAGTTCTCTGCACACTTGGAATTTGGGGTGGAGGATCTCAAGGCAGTCCTGTTGCAGTGGAAGCAGGAACAGAAGATTCTTGGTTGCTGCCGTTTCACTCCCAGGCTCTGTTTGCAGCGTGGCTGTCCTGGTTCTGGGAACTCTGCAGAGCTCCAGGGAGTTGCTTGGAATTTTGTGCAGCCCCTGGGTCAGAGACAGAGCTGAGAGGCTTCCCAGGAACAATAACTCTGCCTGTGTTTTAATGTGTTTATTTTTCACCCTGCGTTTTGCTTTGTACAAAACAAGTGTGTTCTTTAAGGGCTTTTCTAGATAATTCCTTGTAATGCTCCTTTGCACTTCTGACATCCTTATTCCTCTTTTCCAAAGACACCTTGCAGCAACTATTTGAGCAGAGTTTGCCCCTTATTTTAAGGAAACAGTTATCAGAAAACTCTAACTGTGCCTAATTCAGGATTCCTGATTTTAAACCCCACATTCCCAACGCCCCTCACAATGTTCTCTGGGCTGATAGTTTCTCTTCCTCGGTGGCCATTTTTTTCCAGTGTCTCTTCCCAAGACTGTCTGAGCCTTCCATAGCCAGAAAAATAAACAGCCCCATCTCCTTTTGCCCTCTATTGTTCCTCTCTTTTGTGCTAAGTACAGTAATGCCTCTGAGCTACCCCAGGGCTCCCTGGTTCCCATGCTTCCCCATCCCTCTCACAAAGGACCTCTTTTCTCCCTCCCTTCTGGGTGTTTGGGGCTCTGCAAATATGTGCCAGCGACCCTTTGCTCTGTATGAAAATAGCCCCTGCCTTTTTGTAGCTGTCACTTATTCTTGCTCCTTTAATTAGACTTGATCCTGCTTGTATTTTTTTTTTTCCCTTTGACCCTTCTTTTTTTTACTTGCAGGGAGTAAGTTTTTGGGGAAGTTTTTTCAGCTCCCTTTCTACCTGTGCAGACCCAGCTGTGCTGGCTCACACAAGTCTTCCCTCTTTGGATTAAGTTGGAAGGAACTTTAATTGCAGGACTCCAAAACTTACCCAAATATTTCCTACTTGTGTGCTGCAGGACTCCCCTGGGATGGGATTGTGCACTTGTAGTTCAGATTATCTTTCCATCTGCTTTTGCCTAAAGCTGGCAGCTATTTGAGTGACTCCCTCGAATTCTTGCCTCTGTGGATATTTTAATACTTCTATCATCATTGAATGTGAAATATTCCTATCAATGGCATCTTCATTCATCCTGACTGGCTGCTTTTCAAGGATCACAGCCAAACAAAGGACCTGACAGCTCCTCACGCACCAACTGTCACGTGCTGAGACATTTTTCTGTGTGAGGAATCTTTCCCTGTCATGAATTGCCCCTTCTGCTGGGATTTCAAGGGAGTGATGCTGATTTACACCACGTGAGGATGTGCTCTGTGGTACCTGGCTGTGCACAGCTGAGCTGTTTTCCCATCTCATCAATATCTCATTACTCCAAAATCCCTCTCCTGCTGCTGATCAAAGCCCAGGCACACATTTAGTTGAGAAAGCATTTCCAGCTCTGTTTTCAGTGACCACCCCAGAGTGCAGGCTGGAGCAGCATCCTCAGCCACCTGACTAATTTAGGATCCACAGCCATACAAGGCTCACCCTGTCATCCAACTCCTCTGGAACATCCCTGCAGATCCAGCTTCATCCCCTGCCAAAATTAAAGCCTCCTCCTCCCTCTGCCTTCCCCTCCTCAGCTGCCTGTGCTGCTGCCTTGGGTTGGTACCTGGGATGGCTCTGGCCACATACAGTGGGTGTGAGGTGCACTGGCTGCATTTCCAAATTCACCTTGGACTCAGCTGTCATAGGATCATTTTAGGTTGGAAAAGACCCCTAAGATCATCGAGGTCAACCCAGCCAAGCCCACCACTCAACCATGTCCCAGAGCACTCTGTCCTTCCAGGGCACCCCTGTACATCCCATTGCCTTGGGAAGGGTTTTTTCATTTTGGATTTACCTGGGTGACGTTTTATTTGTTTGAGTGGAAGGTTGTGCTTGCAGAGAACATTGTTGTGTCCTGTTTAACCACGGTGCTTTCTGAAGTAAAAAAACCACTTGGAGATGCTTTAGGGCTTCTCCAGGAGCAAACCTGAGGAGTTCCCCACAGGCTGTGCATGGATAAAAGTGGCCAACAGCTGCTTTGGGTGGACAGTGTGTGAGCAGATTCCTGCCCAGGAGCAGCTTGGGGTCATGTGAAAAACTGTTAAAGGGCAATAGGGTGAGTTAGTGCTCATCCTCAGGGACCACTGACACATCTTTACAGGGCTCTGCTGAAGGGTCTGGAAGCTGAGGCAGGATCTGTGTGCTCAGAGGGAAGGTTATGATGCCTTTGGGGCTGAACAGCAGTGGCTGAAAAACTTCCAGTTTAAGGCTTATAAAGCACATGTTTAATTAACACTTAATGTCTGACACAGGTGATTAAGGGGAAGTCTATTGGCTGGGCAAGTCAGTATGGCCTGATGTTCAAAGCTGTAGATGAACTGTCTTTTCATCTCTCTCTGACTCCTGTGCCCTTGCTCAAGGTATTATTATCCTTCTGATAATGAAAGACAGTAAAATTAACAAGAAATGCTGTGAGCCTTTAAAACAAATACAGGGATAATGTCAAGGGAAACGTCTCGTGCCATGGAGAGAACAGTTTAAGAAGTGGTTAATATGTCAGGGTGTTGATTTCTCTGCTGATTTTTACTCATCTGTTTTTTACCTGCTGCATTTTTGCACCCTTTGGAGGGGTGAGAATGGTGTGGGCTCTGCCTGTGCTGGAGCTGAGACATGGGTAGAACACACATCAATACCAATCTCTGCTTAGTCCAGCGGTGTGGGATTGATCCTTCGAAGGCAAAAGGCTCTTGGGAGGCTGCAGAGCTCAGTGCAGGAGCAAAGTGTCTCATCCTTGGAGTCTGAGACCCTGCTTTGCTCGTGGAGTCACTGTGTTACACATTGTTTGTCTGTGATTTCATTGCTCAGCATCACATAAACAAAGGCTTGTTGTGCTGTGTCCTTATATGAAGGTGTTTTTTTTTTCACCCGTCTCTTAGGGGCAGATTCTGCAGCCTTATCACCTTATTAAGGAAATTGCTACTGACTTATTGGGGTTCTTTTGAAATCAAAGGAATATGTTATTCCTCCATGGGAGCAAGGCCTGGAAGAGTTATGTGGGGAGGATTTGGCTGTACTGGGATCTGCACAAAACTTCCAGTAACTTGAATCCCGTTCAAAAGGCCTCAGGAGCACAATAAAACCATGAGAAAAGAGAAAGAAAAAGATATTTAGCAAGGGATTATGTCTTTTAGTCATCCATTGCTGGATACCAGCTTGTGGGGGAGTGAGATGGACAATCCTTGGAGCTTCATTTGCAAAAATGAGGAGCAAATACAGTCACTGGTCCCTCCCTGCACACTGAGCAAGGCAGGGATGGGAATGTCGTGTTGTGTCTCTATTTGTTGACAGATTTGGCAAAATTGGAAGGGATTTAGGAACCAGCAGCTGAAGCAGTGCTGGGGCTTGGTGGCTGGACTTGCAGGGACTCAGTGAAACAAGTCAGAGGGAGAAGGTCTTCTCCAGAGGGTCAGGAGCATGAAGGGATTTCATTGTTGAACTGTGTGCTCAGGTTGGGGAATTTGAAAGCCAAGTGTCTGAGCCAGGTCACAGGGAAAGGGACCCTGCAGGGAAGTCCTGAAGCACCTGTCTGGGCGGGGACATTTCCAGCTTCTGCACTAAGCACAGTGGGGAAAAATGCCCAGAAGGAAAAGTGTCCTGGCAGGAGATGGGCTGCAGAGCAGCAGATCCCTGGCTCTTGCAGCTTGTCCTCTGCTGTCACTGCCTCTGCTGATAATAACCCTGAAGGGTGATCCCTGGTGAGAAGCTGGAGGTGGTGTTACCAGTTTGGTCCCTTTCCAGCAGGGGAAAGAGGCAATTTTAATAATTGGATTGATGAGAAGAACCTGCATGTGCAGGGAGCCCCAGGGATCTCCATCAGGGTGACTGGAGGCTGCACAGAGGTGGCTCTGAGCAAATCTCTGTGTTGTTTCTTGCTGCAAACTGGGAGTGGGTTTCCTCATCTTCCACTTCACCAGTGGGCTTGAAACCTCACCTTAAAACTGGGTTGTGCACATTTTTATTATCGGTAAAGAATTGCATTTATCTTGCTCTTTCTGTGATCAGTTTATTACTTTTAGTCACATTGTGCTTAGATGTAGGACTTGAGAATTGAGATCCAAGTTGGGAGAGTCTGCATGGGCTCAGGGAAAGGCTCATCCCGAGAGCTGATGTGTAAAGCAGAGAGGCATAAAAATAACTATTTCAGGGTCATAGCACAGGAACCAGCCACGAGTGGGCATTTCTGCCAGGAGACCTCGTACCCTTGCCCCATCAATTTTCCATTTCCCAGCACGTGGTCAGCCAGAGGCAGGAGCCAGCCCTCCTCCATCACCTCATCCCAGCCTGACAGTCCCCTCCCGATTTTCCCAGGGGAGCGGGAGGGCTGGGACAGCCCCAGTGCTGCCCATCACTCAAGCACCACTTCTCCCTCCCGGCAGCACTGACAAGGAGAACTCAGTGATTTTTATAACTGTCATTGGCCTCTAATTAGATGCTTGATGCCAAAGTAATGATAATAAAAGGCTCTTTATTTAAAACAAACCCATGTGAATAATTATGTAAATATTTGTCTGGGCCAGTGTTGGTTTGAGTCCTGGGAAAGCTTTTTGGATGAGTATCTTGGATATTTCTTGTTAGCTTTTATAGTAGCATATTTCAATGTAGATGCTATCTTTGGGTTTGAATTCTCCTTCGTGCATAGTGGAAGACCTGAAATGACATCTGGGCTCTCAAGTGCAGCAGATATTTCCAAGAGCAGTCAATGTACAAGTCACCTTGTAACCAGTTTAATAGGAAATATCTGAAAGGGGGGAAAAAAATGATTATGCAGCTGTGACCCAGATTATCTAAAATCAGTCCTTGTCCCTGTGTGACTCGTGAAACACCATTGTGACAGCTCTGGCTTTCGAGGAGATGAAGCCAGGATTTTATAGGAATATTGGTACATGATGAGCAAAAATCCATCAGCTCCCGGAACTGTAGTGAGAGATGGATTCTGACAGTGGCTTTGCTGCCTCTAAGAGGGTTTGTTTCCCATCACAGGTGGGATGGTGCAGGGAGGAGGGGCTGGCGATGGGTAATTAGCTCTGATTTGGCTCCTGATGGCTGTTTGTAATGGAGATGCTGCTCTGAGGGGGTTAATGGGTTGGCTTTCTCCCCTAATGACCGAGGATCAGAGATCACAAAGGTCCGTCAAGGCTGAGCAGGAGTTTCTTGACGTTCCCCTAATGCCTCTTGATGTGCTCAGTTAATGGCAACAAACCCCTGCCACTGTTTGGTGCTGCCTGAACCAGGGGTGGGTGCGGAAGGGATCCTGAGCTTTTAAAGCAAAACCATCAAACCACCAAAATGTGCCATTTCTTAATTTGGGCAGAAGGGAAATACACCCTGTACTCGTGTTTTATTTATAATGGGACTGGAAATCGGAAAGGAATGGGAGCTGGAGTGTTGTGTTTGGATGAGCCTCTTCTGCATGTTTGAACATCAACAGATTATATATTATTCTAGCTGGTCCATAAAAAACCTCAATTGGCCTAATGCAAAATAACACTCGTTCCCTGGTGATGTTAACAAAGAAATCCATTTAAACACCTAATCGGGAACAAGATCCTCTGAATAAGTGTGGATTAGAACTGAGAAAATCAGTTGAAAATTCACGGGGTGATTTTCTCCTTGCTCGAAATTGTCCCTTGAGGGCGTCACAGCTCCTTGTTGGGTTGTGGTGTTTGCTGAGAATGGATGGAACTCATGGCAGGGGTGATAATTCAGGGCTCTGTCTTCCTCCTGCTCTTCTTACCTTGAAAGCAGCACCTGTGTCATGAAACCGTGGATTGTATAAACTTGGGGATTAATGCTCCTGAGAAAACTTGGGAAATGAGCTTCGGAAACATTTTTCCTGAAATCAAGAGGATATTAATTTGAAATTTGCCTTCTGGCTACGTTTTTGAGGAAAATCAGGCACGAAATAAATGCTAAGAGTTGGTGGCTTTGAACATCTGAGAGAAAGAATCGGTTTTATAGTTCTTTCCCTGTGTCAAAATATTGAAGTACCACAGCGGTGCTGCAAGTAATTGTGCTGGGCTTTTTAAAATCATCCAATAAAATATTTAAAAATAAAAATTACTTATGCTTGGTTCCATTAGCTTTACAGACTACTAAAAACCCCACGGTGCATGAAAATGAGTCTTTAGCTTCTGAATTTTTGTGTTCTGGGAGCATCTCAGCTGGGCTACCTGGGTGTGGGGTAGTGCCCTGCAGGGAAGCCCTGGGTGGATTTGTTCCCTTTGAAGTGGGGATGGGATGTGCCAGCCGTGGGAAGCTGCTCCTCAGCCTGACTGGAGCTGATTTACCTTGCTGGAAATGATTGTAATTGTGCAGGTGCTTGTGCTGATGTGTTTAATTAAGCCCATGGTTGGGTGACACACTTGCAGCACCAGGACAGGAATTAAAGGGCTGGGCATGGCTCTAGGGAGGCTGGACAGAGGGTGTTATTCCAGAATGGATCCTGTTCCTCAAAACTTGTTCATTTTGGATGCTTTTTTCCAGATTTATTAGTGTAGCTGGTAAAGGATGCTGCTTGCCCTCTGTGTCCTCACACCACAGCAGCTCCAGGCAAGGGTTTGGACACCCTGCTCCAGAGGTACCTCTTCAGCATCTCCTGCTTTCCCTGAGTGCTGCTGGAATAGGGAAGAGGGAATATAACCCTTTGCACTGCAGGATTGAAGATGGTCCCATTTTCCTTGGCACAAACTTCCATTTAAAAAGGTGACACCAGGAGCTTTTTTAATAACCCTGAAGTGTCAAGAAGAGATGTGGTGTTGGCCATCCTGTGTGGATGTGGGATGCTCACCTGTGTGCAGAAAAATCCCAGTTTAACTGTTGGAATTTGGTTTCTTTCCTGGAGGTCTCTGTTAGGGAGGTTTTGGGTGATACCACGTGGGTGAGGCCTCTGCCTCGATCCGTGAATCCCTGGTTTCATCCAGAGGTGATGCCCTTGTTCTTGGTTCAGTGCCAGGGAGCTTTGGACACCAAAAGGAGGCAGGAAGGTGCCCTGTGATGGAGCAGCAGGTTGGAGCAGACGGCAGCCCTGGCAGAGGAGGATGCTCACACTTGCTCTGACAAGGAGGATGTTAGGTCAGGTCTCCTTGGGTTGTTTCCCCTTCTCTGGGGGATGTTTATGCCAGTTTGATGCTCCCTTGCAGGAATAACTCTTCTGCACCCCATTAAAATTGGTTGCAAACCTTCTGTTGACTTTAATGTACCAGAAGCTCACACCCTAATTAATTCTTGTAGAGCTTTGAGTGGTTGATTATTACAAATTACTTTGAAAATGTAACTGCTGTCCAGATGCCAGATGATCTGGAAACACGTGGGACTCTTTGCAGCAAAGACAAAAGGTTGAACTTTGCTTTTCCATCTCAAATGCACCTGGGTGAGAGGTGCAGGCGTCCACTTGCTGCTGAGTTATAATATCCCCCCATGGCAGTGAGGGAACACTGGGAAAGGCCTTCCCAAGCTCACAGGGAAGGATTTCTTCCTAATATCCCATCTAAACCTGCCCTCTTTCAGTTTAAAGCCACTTCCCCCTGTCCTATCAATACATGCCCTTGTCAAAAGTCCCTCTCCTGGAAAACCTCAATGAAAAGCTGCAGAGCTGCCTTCCAAAAGGCTGTGCCAAGGTTCTACTCGGGAAGAGAGACTCTTTGGATGTGATTTCCATCTCTTGCTGCTACATCTCCACGTGTTCCCTCGGGGCTGAGGCAATTCAGGGGCCTTGCAAAGATTTTAAAGGGGGTTTTTTGAGTAAAGGAACCAGAGTCTGAGGGCGGGAGGGAGGGGAGAGGAGAGTGTCTGTTCCTTTGCACATAACTTGCATCCCTTTATGGCTGGTTTTCAGAAACTGCTCCTAAAACTGAGCTCTCTTTAAGACCTCTCAGTTAGTCATTCCGAAGATGGAGTCATGCTCCGTCACTGTTTCCTTTTGTGGATCTGCTGAGTGTGTGAGTTTGGAGCTTTAATAGCTCTGAAAGTTTTAGCCTCCATTCACCCTTGGTTGTTTAAAGGGCAAGGCTCCTGCCAGTAATGAAACTTCTGCTGGAATGCTTCCCAAAATGTCACAGTGACCCAGAAATACTTGTTCCAATGGGGAGGTGTGTGTGTGGAGGGGGAAGGATTGGAAAGTTCCCTTGGATCCCAGTATGGGGGTGACTGGGGTGGGGTGGGAGCAGCGCAGGGCTGTGGGCAGGGTGGTATGTGAGGCATCTGTGTGAGCAGAGGCAAGGACAGGGACTGTGGAGCTGGTGATTCACCTCATTCCTCCGCTCCTGCTGTCAGGATGGGCCCATAAAACCTTCTTGGACACTGAACAGTGACACAGAGCTCTGACAGGAGTGGGGGATCCATGGGGTTTGGCTTGGACTCTGTCCTAAAAGCCTTTGTGCTTTTTGCTCGGTGGATGGGGTGTTTCCTTCAGTTTGGAGTGGGTGGAAGGAAGGACTTGTGTCACAGTCCCTGAGTTGGGGACAACTGGTGAAACCCAGTGGGAATCCCACTGATCCCAGCTGGGATGTAGGATCTGCCCACGAGCAGGGAAAGGGATGTTGTGCATTGGCTTTGTGCCCTCGGACCTGCCCTTTTAGGGACCCCACCACCCCTTTTCCCTGCACCCTGGGTTTTGTTCATCACTTTTTCCCAGGATTTGTGGTGATGAGGGCCAGCAGCTCCTTGAAAGGGGCACTTGTGTGTGTTCTCCTCTGTGTGTCCTGGAGCAGCAGGTTGTCCCCCAATGCCCAGTGACAGATGTGTCCCTGAGCTGCTCTCTGGCCATGGGGAGATGTTCCCTGGCTCCCACACTGCCTGGGGCAGGAATTGCTTTGGCTGCATCTGCTCTGACTTGAGGAGAAAACCCATCCTCTTCCCAACCCTTTGGCACCCCCTGCTCACAGCCGCAGATTCTTCTTTCCCCTCTCAGAGGAGGGTTCAAAATCCTCAGTTCTTTAAAGTGCTCTTGAGCAGGGCTGGGGTTTCCTCCCAGATCCTAAACATGTGCCTGGTTTCTGGGCATTGCATCTTTAAGTTCTGCACGGCATTTGCAGCAGATTGTTGTTGTGTGGTTTAATTGTATTCCATGGAGGAGAGACTTGTTCTTTGCTCACTGTTCTCTGCTCACACCACGGCTTTGTTAGAAGCCCAAATGATTGATTATTTCTGAAAAAAAAAAAAGGATTTATGCTCAAAGGAACAAAGATTATCTGATTTTTTACTTTTTTTTTTTTTTAATTTGATGGAGTCTCACAGAGCTGCTCCACTATCAGTTCTGGGGTTTTTTTTTCTTTCCCTTTTGGGATTACACGGACGATCTTTCAAATCTCACTCTGCATAATGGTTTCCTTTGTTCTCAGTCAGGACTATTTGGGCTTTACAAAAAAAAAAAAAAA
>VYXB01000436.1:112373-221271 GCA_013397135.1 Pachyramphus minor
AAAAAGAAAGAAAGAAAACCATAAGGGGATGACATGAGTCACTGGTGAAATATTCAGCTCTCTGGAGCAGTGTGAATGACAGAGCTCTGTGGCAGCTATTGGAAGGAGCAGATGAGTTCTGACCCCTTCTGTAACTGGCCTGGTTTTTTCCTGTATTATACCCTTTTCTAAGGAACAAACTTTGCATATTTGCAATCCTGCAGTTCATATTCCTCGATTCTCCTCCTTAAAATGCCTTTTCTCTTTGTCCAAATGAATTATTCTGTTTTATTGGGCTGCTGGGATGCTGAAGAATTTAAGAGGCTGTGTTAAATCCATCCAAATGATACTGGAGCAACAGCAACTGGAGCTTTATATTCTTATTTTTGTCCATATTTTATTTTAGCCTCTGCCATCTTGTTTTAGTCAGTTATCCAAGAGCTGCAGCCCAGTCAACTGTGGTCAAAACTGTTTGGATAAGGAGTAGAAATGATTGCAATCCCACAAGCATGATATGAAGACTTCATAAAAATGCATCACTAAGTGAAGCAGCTTCCAGTTCTCATGTGCTTTGATCTCTCATGGATCTCAGCACAGGAACATCTACCCCGTGGTATTTCATTCCTAATGTAAGTCCAGATGTTCATGTCAACCTCTGGGCAGCTGCCTGGGGAGTGAGAAACCCAGAGCCCAGGGAAAGGGCATCCTTCCCCCTGCACGCTCTGCCCTGCCTGGAGCCGGGTCCTCCAAAGGCAATAATTGAGTGTTTATTCAGGGCTAAGAATAAACTATCTTGGAAAAGTACTGAAAGAAGGAAAAACTGGTAAAGATGGGAGGGAAAAGGTTTCTTTGAGCAGTGTGTTCTTTTTCATTGCTGGAGCAACCAACCCCTGGCCCTGCCAGTAGCTCTGTCTTGTGGATTCTCAGCTCCCTCCTGGAGGGACCCCGACCTTGGATGGGTTTTCCAGGTTGGGATTAAAGGTTTGTGCTGCTGTGGGGTCACAGGTGGCCCCCCCTGTCCCCAGTCACTGTGGTATTGCTGTGTGAGTGCACCTGCTCTGACCTCTCAGTTTGGGCTTCTGTTGAAAAACACTTTTTCCCTTAAAAATACACAACAGCCTCACTGAGGGTGAGGCCCTGGCACAGGTTCTCTGGTGGTGTAAGTGGAGCCCAGGATCCAACTTTTAAAAAAGTTTATTTTATTTAATCTTTCATTTTTTTTTATCTGCTGTCTTTACAGCAGAAAGATACATTTCCTGTTATTCACTTATTGAAGTATTTTCTTCTATTCACTGTTTTGCATCACTTCAAGGGATTCCCCTTTGTGTCTGAAATATATGAAACTCTCCTTCTGCTTAAGGCCTTGAGTGAGGTTGGTAGTTAAAGAGTCAAGTTGATCCAGGAAAGCTCTGGCAAGTATCTGGGCACAGTTTTTCCATGCCCAGGCATGGGGCTGGGGTGTAGGGCTGGGATATGTGGATTACTTTGGCTGTGAGGAGGCTCCAGGCAGCATGGGTGCCGCCAGGAATCTGTGTGCAGGAGAAACAGAGCAATTTCCATCAGCTGCTTGACTGTGGGCAGATTAACTGCTTTGCTTTTTCCTTGAAAACTACTCTTTACATCTCCCTATGGGACTTGAAATACCTTTCAGGGAGACGCCACTCTTGAAATAATCCTTCTTTACTTTATTTACTGTCACTGCTTGCTGTGAGATAAGATGACAATGTGGTTTTATGTTGCTTGTTCATATAGGAAAACTTCCCTTTCCAGCAAAGCTGCTGATGTGATTCTTGGATACAAACACCCAGACTGGTGGGATGTGTATTAAATGATGAGAAAGTTGCAGAGGGTGTCTGGATTGAGCTGGGAACATAAATGATTATTCATTCCTCACCTTAGGACCTCAGATCTCTGGCAATAATTGCACATAAACCATAGCATGACTAAGTGCTGCATCATTAAGTCCTGAAGGTCTTTGCTTGTCCTTCAGCTGTTCTGAAACCAAATATGGAAGAATGGTTCTCCCTTTACAGCGTGGTGACCCCTTCTCCAGGCACCCAAATGTCTTGGTTATTGCATTAATGCAGCACCAGCTCAGCTGGGTGCAATAAATTTGGGTCTCAGGCTGCTGAGAAGGAATTTTTTTCCCACTTTGAAGGGTACTGTAAGGCAAAAAGTTGATGAAAGGGGGATTTCCTTGAGTCTAAGCTCTAGGAACTTGTTCAGTGATCATCACAGAATGGTTTAGATTGGAAGGGGCCTTTAAAGCTCATCTTGTTCTGATCCCCTTCCACTAGACCAAGTTGCTCAGAGCTCAGCTTTATAATTTACTGGAATCCAGACCAAACTCTTTTTATAGGCCTGGCTTTACCTTTTGACCACATTGGTGCTTCCCAGTTCACCCTGATGGGCTGTGGGGGGTGACTGGGAAGAGCAGGGATGTCTCTCCCCAGCACTGCAGGGCTTAAGAAGCTCCAGCTTTCAGCTCAGTGGCAAGTTTAAACATTGTGGATTTCCTTGGGGATAAGGATTTAATTAAAGAGCTTGAAAAATGAGATTTGTTTTGAGGTTTGTTACTTGTAATTTGGTAATTTTTCAGACACTGGAAACGTGGATACTCACAAGTAACATATAAGCGTCTTATGGATCCTGAAGTGCTTTGGGGCCCGTTCATGAGCTTTGCTTCAGGTGTTAAAAATTATTATTACAGGCATAAATGTGGCTTAGATTAATGACTTCTGGCTAATGCTGTGTATGCTGGGATTTTTCAGTGTGGTCTACAGAAGCTGCAGTTCCATCTTGCACGGAATTTCAGCAGCAGAATTTCCATTAGGTTCTTGGGTTGGTTTTGCTTTTTTGTTTTTGAGGGTGGAATGATGTTTTATTTTCCTGCTGATCCATCCTGTCTTTAAGAGCATCAAGCTGTGGAGCAGGGAGCTGGTGGTGTGGGCCCCCTTTGGGCTGACCCCCATGAGCCCTCACAGGAGTGCAGTGAGAGCAGGAGAGCTTTCCCTGGGGAATGCTTCGGCAACCTTTTGACACAAATTCTTATCTTGCCATTCCTTCCTCCAATACTCTGCCATTGCTTCTCTGGGCTTTTATAGAGCATATTTAGGTCCTGACATCTCTGCCCTGTTAAAATGGGAAGGAATGCTCCCTTTTGGTCTTATTCAAGGGCTTTACAGACTGCTGGATGCAGGCTTTTGGGGCAGCCTCTGCTCTGATTTTTGGTCTATTTTAGTTATTTGGGGTTTGCCTCCCTGTGCACTGGATATATTGACACAGCAGGGACAGAGCTGCTTATTTCTTTGGGGGGCTTGTGCACCTCGAGTAAAGAACATTCCTGTGTGTGATGCTGCATAGTGATGTTATTCATGAAACAGCAAGTGAAAAAAGAAAAGCTTTCATAAAGCCACAGCTAATTCAGTTCCCAGATGAAGGCCAAGCCCAGTGCAGACTTGTAAGAGATACCCTGCAGAGCATAAATTTGGTCACTCAGGTCTCTGTCCTGGGCACGAGGCTGTCACAGCTCCTGCAGGGGATTGCTGAGCTTAGATGTGGCTGAAAAATCAGGGGAAAAATAAATGAACTGATTGGCTCTCCGGAATGAGAGCTGCTCCTGTGTGCAGCTCATCTTTCTAGGAAGAGCTGGGGCTCTTCATGCTGCTGGAGTCCTACTCAAGTGATGCTCTTAGTGATGAAGTGCAGCACGAGTGGTCTGTGGGGCTTTAGCTGGCTCCTCACCCCCTCTTTGCCTTCCAGGAGCAAGCAGAGGTGAGAGGCACTCAGGCACCTCTCTGAACAGAGGGTTTTCCTCTCCTGTTGGTTACCAGTGAGGTTTGCAGTTGGTTTGGGCAGTATTCAGATTGTTTTTCCACTTTACTATCTCACTTTGACCCAATTCATCATAGTTCTGGAGGTACAGAGGATCTTCCTTGGCAGTGAAGATGGATTGCAGGCTGTGTTTGGAGGCTCCCAGCAGTGCAGGGAGGCAGCAGGTGCTTGGATCATCCTTTACAAAGGAGAAGAGCTGCACCAGGGCACTGGTGAAGGGTTGGGGTTGCTCAGAAGGCTTGAGGCAGGGGCTGGAGGCTCCTGGAGGAGGACCAGCTCCCCTGAGTGCCCCTTGCCTTTGCTTTTCCCCCTCTGCTCGCTAAATAAATGTTGGAGGCAGCTTAGGAGTTGGCTGTTCTCAATCTCTTGGAGCACAGGGATGTGACTGGAAGCAGAGGTGGAGTTTTATTGTAATTTTAGTTGCTCAAGCAGGACTTGGGCTGTGTGTGTGTGTGCAGATACTTCTGTGTGAAATAAAACACGGTAGAAGGCAGTGGGAAGATCCAAGTGGCAAGGACAGCTTAGACAAATGTGTCATCCACTGTCTAACAAGAATGAGAGATGAGGAAACATTACAGCTGTGTGCTGCTCAGGCCAGGCTCCCTCAGCTCCTTTATTATCTGCAGTGCTCACTTGGATTTGCCATATGTTTGTAATCCCTCACCGAGGGCCCAGTTTCTCAGGGTTATGGAAACTTTTAAAAGCTGCCTAACAATGTACATGAGTTTTCCATGCAAATATTAGGCTGATCTTCTTGGTAACCAAAACTTCTGATATTGTAAAAGATGTGTTCATGCTGTTCCTTCCCATTGCTGGAGTGTTTGTGTGCAGTGCTGATGGACACGGCGCAGCCCTTCCCTGTGGATGCAGCCAGTTGGGATGGGGTAGAGAATCAGAAAAAGTGTGTGTGTGGGGGAAAAATAATGGTGGGTTGAGATAATAAACCAGTTCAATAGGTAAAACAAGGAAAGAAAAGCAAGGAATTCTTGCCCACTTCTCATGGGCAGACCATGGAGAGCAGGGCTCCATCACACATAGTGGTGTTTTGGGAAGACAAACATCATCACTTCAAATGTTCCCCCTCTCTCCTTCTTCCCCCAGCTTTATATACTGGACATGATGCCATATGGGGTGGAATATCCCTGGGGACTGCTGTCCTGGCTGTGTCCCCTCCAAGTCCTCGTGCATCCCCAGCCTGTTCATTGGTGGGGTGGGTGAGGAGCAGAAGAGCCTTTGACTCCACCTAAACCCTGCTGTGCAGGAATGGAAACATCCCTGTGTTATCAACACTGTTTTCAGCACAAATCCCAAATGTAACCTCATATCAGCTACTGGTGAAGGCATTTAACTCTAACCCAGCCAAAAGCAGCACAGGTCAATTTGCTTTGGGCACTGCTGGGGTTTGAGTTGGATGGGTCATATTTCTGACAGCATTTTGCTCCAACTATCAAGTCAAAATTCAAAATTATTTCTTTTAAGGGTTTAAAGTCAGGTCTGGTTATTCCACTTGTGGAGAATCCATCTCTCCTGACATGAGCAAGACCAGATTAGGAAGTTAATTGGATGTATCACTTGCATTACTTACTTGATATCCTGGAGACCTGAACATCTGCAGGTGAACCAGCCCTGACTGTGCTGCTGTGGGGAGCTCAGGGTGTCAAACAAGGTCTCTTCATTAACTAGAGCCTCAGGACATGAGCCTGATGGGATGTGGTTGAGGAAAGGAGCCTTTTGCTTCACATCATTAGTCAAAATGCTGGTTTTTTCCACTTTTGTGAAGCAAATGTAGGGTTTTGACCATCCAGCTGGACTCTTGTATTCACTGGTGGTTGTGCAGGAATCCCAGTGTCATGGGGGAGAATATCTGGGGAATAATTTGGTGGGAATTGTGCACTGGGCTGCCTGAGGTGGAGCTGTGCTGCATCCCTGCCCTGTGTCACCTTGCTTCACCCCGGGCAGGGTCAGACCTGCATCAGCTTGATGCTGACTTGTTGATTTAAAGCCTTTCTCTCACATCATGAATTTCCTGTCTAATGCTTAATCTTCAGGAGGCACTTGAATGATGGAGACTGGGTGAAGACATCCAGGAAAATACAACTACTGTAACTAACAAGACAGCACATTCTCCCTCCTGTCCTGGTGCAGACAGCTGATCAGCTGCTCCTCTCTGCATTGAATTAGTGTCTTTGACCAGCAGCACAACGTGCTGGCTTTGAAGCTGTATTAACATCATATTTGCAGATGTATTGAAAGCCTATTTCATCTCTTTTTAAGGTTGTGATGATGGATTTGTGTGTTGCAGGCTAAGACTGATTTGGATCTGAGCAAGTGCTGGTCCTGTTGCCTGCTAATTCTTGTTTTCTCCTTTTCTCTTTACAGCTGACCCTGCAGACCTCTTGAAGGTATTAGATTTTCACAATTTACCTGATGGTATAACAAAAACAACAGGGTTTTGCACAAGCAGAAGATCTTCAAAAGAAGCAGATGTTGCTTATAGAGTAACAAAGGATGCTCAGCTTAGTGCACCGACAAAGCAGCTGTATCCTGGTGAGTCCACAGCTTTTTATTTACCATATGGAAGCATCTGACCCTTTCCTCAAATTCTTTAGGCACACACAAGGCACACTGTGTGATTCCTCAATTTTCCAAGTGTGTTTTCACGCTCCCCCTTGGCAGGGAGTGATTCTGCTGTTTCAGGGGGGCTGCAAACTTCCAGCCATCAAATAAAACTGCAGTGGTTGTTCTTTTATCACTGCATTTGCACGTGGTGGTGGGTTTCACTGCAGAAGATGTGGCCAATGCCTGCATCTGTTCCCTCCTAGGTTGGAAAGTTTCTCCTCTCTCATTATCACACGGTGACATCCAGCTGGGGAGAGAGGCTTGGAGGATGCAAAGGAACACAGGCTGTGTTTTGTTCCATGTTTGTGGAGTGCCAAGCACAGTGGGGTCTTATTCTGTGGCTGTGGTGTCTCTCATAACACAAATAATCACCATATAAAAATAACAGACTGTCCCACAAGAACAGATGTCCCATGAAAAGTTGTTTGAAGGGCTGAGAGGTTCGTTAGAGGAAGCCACAAAGATGCAGGAGTTCACCAAGCCTTTGGAGAGCACGTGGGCTGCTCACCATTTAATTTCTGATTGAGGATGCACTGGGGTCTAATTTTTCAGGGAAACTGCCACAGAGTGAGATGGGTTTGTAAAAAGACTGGACACATTCTGGACCTGAATTCCTCACTGCCTGAGAGCCTCAGCCTTGAGCATGTAGCCACCATCAGGAATCTTCCTTCCCAAACCATACAGGAGCACTGGGATACCCCTGTTTCACGTGGGGATGCTGGGAACAGGCATGGCAGGACTTGCTAAGTCTGAGTAAAGTGCCTTTGCTGAGGAAGGTTTAGCAGGGAGGAAAAAGCACTGCCTGAAACTTGTGTGTGAGGCAGGGGGTGATTTAAGCAAAGCAGACACACAAGTTCTCCTTCAGTGTTTGTGACACAATGAATGTATTGGCTAAACCAGAGCTAATGTTCTGTGCCACTATCAATGCTTTTTAATTAACAAGCTGTATCTGTCTGACCCAGCCTGTCAGTGGCCCAAATGAAGACCTTGAGGCTGAGCTGCTGCTGTTCATCCACCCTCTGCTCCTGTGTTTCCTTTGTTGCTTCATTACATGTGTTATCACTGAGGTTATTTTCAGGCTTCATTATTGTCCTGCTGTGGCAACAAGCAGGTGAATTATATTTAAGGCATGGGGAGCAGGAGCACAGCCTGTGTCTTGCACACAAACTGAGCCTGACATGAAGATGGATGAGAGCAGTGTTTGACAGGCTGGCAGCCCATCATCACATGGTCAGCCCTTAGCAAAGGAGCTGCCTAAAGCCCTGTTTATATGTCTGCAGAAAGGCAAAGCAGGTCCTATATTTGTCTTTTATTGCTGCCCAGAGCAGGACAGTCCTTTCTGACTATAGATAATACCATTGTGTGCCCAACTGCACCCTCCCTCTGCCAGGCTGGGCCTTCACGTTCCATCGTGTCCCTCTGTGTCCTGTGTCTGAAATGACTCAAAGTTTTGGTTCAACTGGTGTCTACAAGCTCAATAAGGCTTTGCAGGAAATGGTTCCAGTTTGGAATGTACAACTGCAGTGGATTTGAGAGCTTTCCAGCAGCTTCTGTAGCCACTGTAAAATTTTGCCTGATCACATTTATGTAACAGAACCAGTAAACAGCGGTGACCCCAAGATATAAAACACAGGATGGAATATTCTGCTTGGTTAATGTAGCAAGGAGACTGGATCACACCAGTTCTGACACAGGTTAACACAACAAGACAACAGGCAGGGACCAAATCATGGTCACAGGAGAGAACTTGGCATTAGAGGAGACAAGAAAGATCTTGTCCCACCTCACTGCTCATGATGTCCTCAGTGAGTTCTTGGTTTGCATCAATTGTTTTCCTTGGGTTAGAAGACCTGAATGGTGTTTCCTTGGTGCCATCAAGCAACTCTTCAATCATTTCATCATCTGGACAACCATGGGGTCATTGAAGCAGCTCAGTCCCTCTCTGGAGACTTCCAAAGCCGTGGAGTGTTCTCTGCTGCTCACTGAGGAAATAGGGAAGGGCAAAGTGAAGAACTTAAATGAGAGTCCATCAGATCAACAGATGTTTTCTCTTTACATCTCCGTAACTAGATGTGACTTCAGCTCACACCACTAAATGAGAGGGGGGGGGGGATGAAGATAACAAAGTAATTGCGGTGCAATGTACCAGGGGAAATGTGGGTTTAGTGATTTCCTGTTACCAGGCGGGTGGGTTGGAGCGTGACTTTCCCTCCCTGCTATGGAGCACCCTTGGCAAACGTGCTCTGCACAGAATATTTCGTGCTAATTAGAAGTCAGTGCTTTTCTAAGATGGTAATTTGATGGGCTTTGCATTCTGCTGCCACAGCCAGCAAAGCAAGATGTGTGTATATATATATATATATATATATAAACTTGTTTTTTGCAAGCTCCTGAAGAGTGAGAAAAATCTGCTGAGATGCTTTTTGTCCTTTCTCCCTGAATAAGTTCTGCTTCCCAGCAAAAGCCATGCTCTTCCACCAGCAGAAGCAAGAAAGGCGAAGTTTTCAGTGGCAGCCAGCAAAATGTCATTTGTGTTCTTCAATCACCATTTGCACTCTCAAAAATCTCTGTTGTAGATTGAACAGTCACCTCTGAGGAAAACAAGTCATTTCTCAATCGAGTCTTTTCGGATGAAGGAAAAAGGCCAAAAGTTGGTAAAACCACTGGAGAGCTGTTTTCCTTGGAAAGGTTCTGGAAATGACCACCTCACCTTGTGTTTGTGTCAGGAACAGAATCACTCCTTGGTTTTGCTGATTTTTTTCTTTTTTGCTATTAAGCAGCTCAAGCTTTCCTGCCCTTCCCAGACTGGAAGCAGGGCTCTTTATTTTAGTCTGTGTCTGGATACACCTGGATTAGGAAGAAGGTCCCAGCTGCCCCTGTTTTGAAGACCACGAGATTGCACACAAACCTTTAATCCCTCAAGAAAGGAGAAGAGGCTCAGCCTGACCCTGCTGGTTGATCTGTTGGAGCATTCCACAGACGCAATTGTTCCAGTGAAGCTGATGGCACTGGGAAGCTTTTTCCGTGGCTCCACCTGCAGAATTGGGGTCTTCACCCCTTGTTGCTGCTTTGCAGGAGGTTACATGTAGTGAGCTGGAGAGGCTTTGGCCAGGGGGTGGAAGGAGGATGCCAAGCCAAACTCGTCATCGGTGCGGTGCCTTTAAGTGATGGATGTGCAGCATCTCTCAGCATGAGCTCGTTTGAAGAGTGAATCAAATATGAGGACTCAATCCCAAACCCTTTGTTGGAGGGGTGTCCCCATTGTTTTTGAGGGGATTTGGGTCAATTTCTGTGTGCTTCATATATTTATTATGTTGTATTTATTTGTATTGCTGTCTGTGTGGATGTGTTTTCATACATCATTCACTAGCCTGGGTCATTTCTAGCTATGACAGTGAAGGCATTGTTATTTTGCCAGGACAGCAGAGCAGTAACAGAGTAATGTCAGCTATAATTCATCCATTATGATTATTTGGGTTGAGAAACTCGCATCACCATGGAGACATTTTAATAATAATGAAAAAAAAATTAAAAGCAGCTTTTTAATGAGTTGGCAGCTTGGCCAAGTTGAAAGGTACTGTATTGTGGATTCATAATGAAATTTTGGACATGAACTATTTTACATAAAAGGCCCAAATCTGTAGCCTGTAATTGGAACCAGGAAGGCGTATGGTCTTGATTCAGAGCTACAGGAGGATTTGTGTACAGCAGGAGGGAGATAAAGCTCAGTGCATCCTATGGGAGGCACAAAAATCGGATGCTGCATTTGCCAAATATCTGGGTCTGCGTCCTGGGGGGAAATCAGGCTATAATCCTGGCATTTAATTACTGACTGTGAGCCCTGTCTGCAGAATGCTGCTTTCTGCTGCTTTCCAAATATTATTTAACCAAGGTAAGGGATATTAACTGGGTTTGTCTCTGTAGGTATCCTCAGTTCTCCCCCTCAGTGTCCTCTCAGTGCTGATTTTGATGCAGCCCAGACTCCTCCTGCCTCCTCCACTGCCCTGTGCTAGGCAGATAAATGCTTTTAAGACACTAGTTAATGACAAATGCATTTAAGACATAAAAGTTAAAGCAACTCCCAGGCAGAAGAGGAGAGGTTGAGCTCATTTGAACTCTCTAACTTTGCTGTGGCTGGAAGAATTCCCCACTGCCATGTTCTTTATCCCCTCCCTGGTTCAAAATCCCTTATGCAGCCCTGGAATAACATCTAAGAAAAGCCTAAAGGAGCGAAGGAAAGATGTTTGAAGATTATAGGCACTGAGCTTGATGTTTTCTGTGGTTCATAGGGCTACACTTGTGCAGTTTAAAAGTGATCTGTTGTGGTTCCTTGCCCCATGTGCCACCAGCTGCCACACTGGGCTGGTCCCACTGGTGGGGCTGCCCTGTTTTACTCTGCCCTGCTGTGGTTTAAGATTTCTCAAGGGCATATCCAGGGGGACAATGTAATCCTCCTTTTTGGAAAGGTGGACCTGGAAGGAAAGATTCCCTGCAAGCCCCACGCTGTTGAAAAGCAGCATCTGAGGAGGTTCTGGTGCCCTGGTGGTGCCACACTTGTTATTTGATCAAGAAATCTTCTTTATTAATACTTCTGGTGTTATTTTTAAGATGTCCTATTTGGGATGTGCATCCAGGCTCATTTTTTTTTTTCAGTTTGAGTGGCAGAGAAACTCTAATAGGGGAGTTTGGGTTTCTACAACAGGGTGATGCCCAGATTGACTTGAAACTTTAAATGTGTGTGTCTGGCCCTGCATGGATTGACCCTTCCCCTGTGCAGAGCAGTGCCCCTCTATTGACAGGACTTCAATGGCTTTAATCCTCCAAACCTGGCAAAAATAAGGACAGAAATCACCTGTGATCAGGCAGGGTTGCTTTCCTGAGTGGAAAACCAAAAAGCCAGGAAATCAGATAATACACAGACAAGTTCAAATTAGCATCTCCTACTGATTGCCCCATTTATTTCTGTTTTCAGAATGATTTTTTTTTTTGTGTGTCTGCACCAACCCTGAAAGCCAAAGCCACAGAATCTTCTGTTCTCATCTGGAATGGACAAACCCTGATGCAATTCCTTCCTTCCTCAAACAAACCCCTTCAATAATGTGGGTGCCTACCTGGCACAGGGTGCTTAATTTCCTCTGTCCCTCTGACATCTAAAGTTCACTGGGGGACCTTAAGATACATGAAACAAAGTTTTGCCTTGTTTCCTAAAAAGCTCTAGAGGACATTAAAGAAGGGTTAGGAGCACACTGAGGAGGAGTAAGGTGTCCCCTGGGGACACTGCTCTACACTGGTCCAATCCACTTTTGAGATTCAGCCCCTCCCAACCCTGTATCTCAACAAGCTCTGGGTGAAAGCCACATTTCACCTGACCCCATGTAAGTTTTTAAGGTTGCTGGTGTGCACACATGTGGAGAGAGAAACCAGAGGTTATTAGACAGCAGGACTGTTTCTGTAGGGATTAATTTTCAAGGGAACCTGACTAACCTCTTTGCTTTTCCACTCCAGCTTCCCCATTCCCAGAGGACTTCTCCATTCTAACCACTGTAAAAGCGAAGAAAGGAGGTCAGTCCTTCTTGATCTCAATTTACAATGAGCAAGGGATCCAGCAAATTGGTGTGGAGTTGGGTAGATCTCCTGTATTCCTGTATGAAGACCATACAGGAAAGCCAGGCCCAGAAGACTATCCTCTCTTTAGAGGCATTAACCTTGCAGATGGCAAGTAAGTGAAATTTTGTGCACAAAGGAAAAAAAGTTCATTGTTTATATCAATATCAGCATGTTGAACGTTGTGTAAAATAGGAGTTGTGCCTATATAAATGTATATACACACCTCTGGCTGCTGCCAAGTGTCCCAGTCTGTAATTTTGGCCTTTGGTGAATAAATATTACATATATAAATGTGAATGACTAGTCAGTGCCACAGTCTGACACTGGGGACAGGAACATGGACTTTTGCTGCAAAGGGCCTTAAGAAATCACTTTGTCTTGCAAAATCTCCACTGAGACTTTTGCAGGACATAAGGAGGGTGGAAAAGGGGGATAACCAGGGAGTCATGGTGTGTTTTTTGTCTTGTTGAAGCCAGAACTGGCATTCTCTTACCTGTCTTGGAGGGATGAAAAGTGAGTGGCCTCTCCTCAATCAGCCTTTGAATTTCAAATGAAATCTTTAGCTGCCCAAGGGGAATTTCCAAGAAGGTTTGCAGGGCATCAGTTTATGCAACTTTATTGTTACACAGTCAATAGTTTGTTGTGGGAAGCCCAAGGCTCTGTTTAACACATCTGTGGGCTGTGTTCTTGTAGGTGGCACAGAGTAGCTCTGAGTGTGCAGAAGAAAAATGTCACCTTGATTTTGGACTGTAAAAAGAAGATAACCAAGTTCCTGGACAGAAGTGACCATCCCATCATTGACGTCAACGGCATCATCGTGTTTGGAACAAGGATATTGGATGAGGAAGTCTTTGAGGTAAGTCCTGGCAAGGAGCAGCTCTGGGGTTGTTCCACAGAGGGGATGAGCTGGGTTCTGGATGTTGAGATATTAACTGCTCAGTTTTGCAACTTGCATTGGGTTTTCACACAGCACAACAGTGTTGCCTGTAATTTTTATTTGAATTTTCATTTTGACTTCTCGCAGTAGCGATTAAATTGTGAGCCAGATGACCTGTTGGAGTGAGCTCCTCTGGTTTCATGCCTTTGCTGGAATTCTAGATCATGTCTGCCCTGGGATTTTGTAGATCTGTAGCTCTTGGCACTTATAACATGGGAAGAGCTCACAAGGTTTTCGTTCATCCCTGTTAAGATTTAGATAAAGCTGCAGGGGCAGTAAAAGAAGGCCGAGGAAAGCAGCTCCCCTGCAAGTCACAGTTCACTCTGAGGCTGTAGGAATTTGGTCTTTTTTCCATGCATTGGCCATGGATTTTTGGTTTCTTGCACCATGACAAGAGGGGGCTCTCCTTGACAGCTTGTTTGGCAGCCCTGTCACCTCCCACACAGCGACTGCTTTCAAAAGCAAAGCAAAATCCTGATGGGTGGAAAGTTCCCATGAGCTCCTCTGATTTAAGCAAAGAGATAGAGGATTATTTATAGACAAGGTACATATGGTAGAAGTTTTTCTCATAGTTCAGCAACTAGTTTAATGTATGCATTTCTCTGGCAATCTCAACTTCTGCGCTCTGCTGCACTTCTGAGACTTCCATGTGGATGAGACTCTTGTTCCTGATCTTTCTTGCAAGCTAAAATTGTTCCCTGAAATCAGCCCCAGTGCAGTGGAGTGTAAACCAAGACCTACTGATCTCTATCTCTTTACTCTTATGGAATTTATGTGGGGGAAGAGCTGTATCTCCTGGGCCACCCCCAGCCCAGCAAAGGGCTGGGGAATATCTCCTGTCCATGGATGATTAGAGCTGTAGCAAAGCCAGCTCTTGTCTGCATTTTGCTGTCACTTGGAAGGAAAGTTCCAGCCTGTTTAATATTACCAACATCTGGGAGCTGGGCTGCTGTAAACAGAGCAAGAATGCATGGACTGAGCAGTGCTGCCAAAATCCCAGTTACAGAGTCAGGGCTGAATCTCTAAATTGTATTAAATTAAGGAACGTTCCCTGGGAGGTTTAACAATTAAAATGGAAAGTAAAAGCTGAGTTTAATGGACACTGGGGTGTCTTTCATAAGAGTTGGACGTTCTGTCAGATATTTCAGCAGCTGCACTGGATGCTGTGCTTTGAGTGGAGCTGTAATATGAAGTGCTGAGCTCTTCTGGGGAGAGCTGATGGATCCAGGGATCTACTAGATCCACTTAAAGAACTTGGAATCATATCCAGAGTGGATGAGAAACCTGCACTTTAGATCTCTTTCATTTTGCAGAGTAGAACCTTTTCAATAAATGCCTATGAAGCTTGAGGTGCTCCCAGGGGGCTTTTAGGGCTCACCTGGATTTAGGACAGCAGATTCCTCTGCCAAGATGGGAACACAAGTTTATAGGTGGCAGTGCTCTCCCAGCTCCACTCTTAGACCTTTCCATGGGGTTGGCTGTGGCTCTCTTGCTGAAAAGCTCTTATTTTGGGGTATAAGCTCAGAGGGGCTGTGAAACCTCCTCAGTCTTGGGAGGTGGGAGAGAATGGAGTGTTTCCTCCAGTGGAGCTGTTCCCTGTTCTGGGTAACAGATGAAGCTACAAGACCTTGAAGGCATTTACTGAGAACTGCATAATTAGGAAATGCTTTTCTCCTCTGTCTTATATGTACTTATATTATACAACTTGTGCATAAAACCCCCTCTAGTTTTGGTATTTATCCCTTGTTTTGTTTTGTTTTTTTTTTTGTCATCCTCAAAATACCAGCAGCTTTAAACCCAGTGTAATCGATTTTCTGAAGGCAGTGGACTATAACCTAATTTCCTTCATATCTCAGCAACTTCATTTCCTTTGGCTCCTCCTTTCTTCTTTCTGCAAGACTAAGCAGAAACTGTACAGGGAAAACTGTGGCTCACAACAATGGGAAATGGGTGTAAACTGGTAAATTTATGTATTCCTGGAAAGCTGATAACTTCTGGGCCTCGTGAAGAATGATGAGATGAAGCTGCTGCTATCCTGTGGGCAACTGCTCTGCAAACCTCAGCTAACAAGATGTTCCCCAGTGTTTTCTGCATCCATGGCTCTTATGAGCTTGTCACTTGGTGGAAATTAAAATAACCCACTTAGGTGGGAGTGGGGTGGAAGACAGAGTGGGGAGAGGGCTGGGATTGGCTGTGTCTCAGCACAAGAGCTTTTAAGCAGTGGGAATTCATATCCTCCTGGTCAGGACTGAAATCAAATCAACCCCCAAAAGCTTTTTGTTTTGAAAGTTGCAATTATTTAAGCTCCTGGTCCGTCTGGGGTTGTGAGGGGAGCAGCACAATCGAATGGTGGGCTGGGAACTTCCTCGCTCGTACTCTGCTGCAGAAAAAGCCTGGCAGGAAAGGTTAGAAGGAGTTTCAAAATATTTCTCTAGCACAACATTCTTCCAGTGGAAAAATGACTTCCTCTCATTAAAATTCAATTAGCTGGGAGGTTGTGTGGATCTCTGTCCGGCCAGGGGAGCGTCGGGGAGGTTTGAAAAGGGGCCAAGCCTGGAGCCCAGGTTGTACAAGTCGAGTTTTGTGCTGAGTCGTTGTTCAAAACAGGAGTTTACAAATGTCAGGACAGGCTCTCGCTCCAGGGTTGGGAAGTGGTGTCTGGCCTCAAGCTGGGAGTGAGGGGATGCTCTTGTGAGACAGCAAAGGGCTTTTTGCAGTGGGAGAGGGAAGGAGAAAAGAAATAGCCTGTGGTGTAGGATAAACGCTTCCCCCTGCTTGCAGGCTGTTGTGAGAGGTGTTCCCGTGGCTACAGCAGCACTGGGAGGGAGTCAGAAGACACGTGACTGTATCTCAGCTTTAGAGGGATGAACTGCTTCTTTTGATGTGCTTTTTGAAAAACATGAATTACAAACCAAGTCGTAGCACAGTCCTGGTGGTTTAGTGTAGGGAGAAAGGGAGGATGAAGCTTGGGAAAGTCCCTTTCCCAGAAAGCAAAGCATCTTCTGCCTGAAACCCAGGGAGACTTTCCAGAACATCCCTGTGATGTGATGGCCCCATTCCTGCCTCTCCTGAGGGATGCACTGCAGGATCTGCCTGTTCAGTGCCTGTGCTCTGTTGAAGGAGTCACCTTTCTGTGCAGGACCCCAGCAGTTCTTGCGTGGATAATGAACTGGAAGTGTTGATCCCTTCCTTGGCCAAGATGGTTTGCTGGAGAAGCAGTTCAGCTGGCTCTGGGCTCAGGTTGCTCTGTGGGTTGAAACCACTTTCAGATCCTGGCTTAGGCAGGTCACTGGGGCTGTGATTCAGTCCTAGAAGTGGCTGTGTCACAGCAGGGACCAGAGAAATCCCATAACCCCCAGCTGGAGGATCTTTATGCACAGGAATTGCTGCCCAATAGCTGTGACAGGTAAATGTACCATTTCTAGCCTAGATTAGGTGAATTTACAACCCCTTTGTCATCGTCTTTGGAAGCATCTCATGTAAGAAGTTTGGTTTCTGCAGCAGTGAATGGCTCAGCCTTGTTTTACTGCTCAGTGTTACTCCAGACCAGCATTTGGGTGATGGGCTGGTGAGCAAAATGAAGTTTGTTTGAACCTTGCTATGTCATATTTCTGCTGGATATCCCATTTTTTCTTAGTATTTACCAGGAGGAGGCTATTAAAAGCCTCCTGTGCTGATAAAAGTACTGTACAGCCCCTGGCTCCAGAGCTACAGCTGGCATCACTGAATTGTGATGGAGACATTGGTAAAAAAATGAGTAGGTTTTGGCAAAACTGCTGCTGACACCCTAGTAACAAGTGAGTCCATTTGATGTAAACTATCTTTGGTTCAACTGTTTAAAATTTTGTAGGATTGCCCCACAAGGTAACTGGTAACTAATAAGTCGTGTCAGGAGCAGATGAAATGAGTTTCCCCATAAGTGGACGAGCTCAGTATGTGTGTTCATTGCTTTTTAAGGTTTATGTCCTTCTCTCTTGGCTTGTCCAGAGAGACAAGAGGAGCTTATTTCATCCAGCTGAGCACCATAACTGTGTCTCATTGCTCTGGTTGGTGCTGTAAAACCAAGTGCTTTCCTCTGATCCTGCCAAACAAGGTGCAAAGGGAGAGGCTCTGGGACACCTGTGGACACTGTTCTGCCAAGGCTGCAAACCCACAAGGGGCTGACAAAGTATTTGTTGTCCCTTGTGCCAGAGCCTGTCCTGGGATGAGCTGTGGCACACTGAGGGGGGGGGTTGGATGATGCTGAAAGGATTCTGCCTTTATTTTGTTTCCTCCTTTGTGTTTTTTTTTTGTTTTTTTGACGACCACAAGTGAAATCAAGACATCAGAAATGGAGGGAAAGCAATTTTATGCCGGGGAGAGCCAGAAAGACCGGGCAGGGAGCCAGAGGAGCTCTTAGGGCTGTTTGAGTGTTTCAAGGCACAACAAGACAAAGCAGAATAGAAGCATCAATGCTCTCAGCAGAGACATTGGGGCCGTTCAGGTGCTCTGTTGCTCTTGGGTTGAAATGCCAACTCTCTTTTCATCTTCTGCCTTGTTTACACTTAAAAAACAATTATCACCGTGGTTGATAATCCCAGATTTCATTTCACTATCGTCAGGGCTTTCTCCTTCCCTTCCCATGCTCTTGGCTGGAGCGTTTTCATCCCTGCAAAGTGCTCTTATTTTTCAAGTTTCTGTAGGTTATTTTTCTCAAACACCTCTGAGACTGGATCAGCAGTTTTTGTTTTAGTGAAAGGTCTAGAAATGAAAATAGGTTCCTACACCCACAGGTGCATTTTATGGTATTTTTTGGTAAAGCTGGAGAAGTTTAGGAGTCTCCTCTTAGAGGCAGATCTGCTGATAACATGTTAAACAACCTCTTCTATAGGAAGATATCTACTCCATCCAGTCTCTCTCTGCTATGGGGGTTGATGTGCTCCTGGTGCAATGAATTTGGAGAAAGCCAAACTGGTGGTGACTTAAGTTACAGACTTTCTCAGCTCACAGGGACAAACATGGGGGCTTCAGGTCTGAATCCGTGTCTGACTCACATCTAGACCTGATCTTGCCTGGGCACAGCTCCCTTTGCTGTTCCTGTTGGCAGGAGGGTCTGTGCAAACCCCTGCAGTGGGAAGGCATGGGGGGAACAGTCATTTATTTATTCACAGGGGAAGCAAGAAGGTTCCCAATTCAGGAAGAATTTCTTCAAGGAAAGGATGCTCAGGCATTGGAAGGGGCTGCCCAGGCAGGTGGTGGAGTCACTATCCCAGGAAGTCTTTAAGAAACACCTGGATGTGGCACTCAGGGCTCTGGTCTAGTTGACGAGGTGGGAATTGGTCAAAAGTTGGACTTGGTGATCTTGGAGGTCTTTTCCAACATAAATGATTCTGTGATCTTTAAACCAGAGACATCAGAACAGCTCCACTGAGCTCACTAAGGCTTTTCCTGAGCTCAGCACTGCACCCATCATGTTCTGCAAGATCTGGGCTTAGCCTGGAGGGTCAGGGAGTAACTGAGCAAAGCTCAGATTTATTAAATCTTTGTTAACTTGCAGAAGGCATTTTTTAAAAATTGGGGGTTTTTTGCTAACCTGGATTTCTCTGTCGGGATGCAGCACGGATACACGTTCCCGTTTGTTTTCCATACCTTGGCAGACTGCTGAAAGAAGCTAATTTACAGTGCTGGCTGCCTGCTTTCCTGGCCCTGCCAAATCTGATTTCACCTCTTTTGCTGTGGAGTCTTTCAGGGAGTGCAAAGAGTCGATGTTTTACACCACCAGCATATACCATGGTGTGAGATGATGGAAAATAAAACGCCCTGAGCCAGCATTTAGGGTTCTTTATTGAAGATGTCTGTAGCTTTCCCCAGTCTCCTAATAATTCTCCACTTGCTTGCTGGTTTTCTCGTCATTTCTTCTGCTTTTGGTTTTTTTTTTTTGGGGGGTTGTTTTTTTTTTTTTCCAAAGGATCCTCTTTAAGCAAAACGGTTCACTTGAGACATATGGATTAAATCACAGCACTCTGCTCTTCCAGGAGAGCAAAGCTGCCTAGAAAATGTCCGCAATTATTGAAGATTATGCCTCTGGATGGGTTTGCAATTAACTCTGAGGGGTTTGTGCCAGAGTCCAGGCCATGCAGTCAGTCTAATCAGAACCCAAACGTGATGTTTGGCCCCAGCTGGCAACATCTCAGACACAGCATCGTCTTACACGGGTGCCCAGGGACGTCATCTGGTTTTATCAGCGTGTCTGGATCGAGGGAGGGGCAGGACCTGCTCCAGAACAGGAATTGCAGAACAGCTTGTAAAAGTTCGGCTGTGCTTCAGGTGGTTTCATTTCAACCCTAAACTGACACTGTTTTATCTGACCTGTAGCTGTCAGGTGCCAGCAAGGGAAAGTGAGAGCTGGGGATGGAAACATCAGCTGAATTGTTTGCATACACTTTGGTGAAACTCTTGTTTTTCATTTAGATTTGCTGGGTAATTGGGGTTTAGCCATCTGGCCTGCAGTCAAGCTTGGTGACTGGGTCAGGGTTGCCTGTAATGATGGAGCCTTATTAGTCACGATTACAAAATACACATATTTAATGTTTCTAAGTTTTTTAAATTTTATTTTATTTTTGGCTTGTTTGGTTGGTTGGTTTGTTAGTGGTAAATTCCATAAACTGTAAAAGAAACTGCCTTGGCCTGTGTGGATAATTAGTGCAGTTTGCTGGTATCAAATGCCTCCAGGCCTCTGATAGCTTACAAAGCACTTTATTGTTCAAACAGATCATAAAAGTGCTTTTATCAAATGTTTAGCAGTCATTCAGTCCATCATTTATCTTTTAATATTGCCAAGTTAAACACCAGCTTAGGAAGCTACAGGGTCTTACAGCTTCTTAGACTAAAGCCCAGTCTTACAGGAGGACCCTGCTCTAGTGGAAGGTGTCTCTACCCATGAGATGAGCTTTAAGTTCCCTTCCAGCCCAAACCAGTCTGGGATTCCATGATCCCACTCAGGTTTTGCCTCAGGATGGTGCTGTTGAGAGTTACCTTTGAGGCAGTGGGTGTCTCTTATCCCCTTATGGTCCTTATTTCCTCCTGACCTCACCTGAGCTGGTGACAGTGAAAGCTGTGGTTTTCCAAAGCACTTCATGTTCCCTGTGTCCAGCAGAGGAGATAAAAGGACTCTGCATGGAAGGAGATGGGGAGACAGCAGAATCCCAGGAAGCCTGGCAGTGTGGAATAGCAGGGTGTGCTTGGCTGCCCACCCTGACCTCGGTGCTGGTGTGGATTGTCTGTCTAGAAAGGGAATTTAGTCCTTTTGATGTCATTGTAAGGGATTTTTAATTGATGCTTCGCTCTGCTGGTGTCTGTGAATAGGAGAAAACACCCAACCAAGAGCAGTTTCTTGTAGAGATGTCTCTCCTCACAGTTTTGTAAGCAAAACATGGTGAATGCTGAGGATATGGGGAACTTAACAGCCATGAAAATCCAGAATTAATGCTCTCTGTGAGTGGCTGGTGGAGGATGTGGGACCTCATCCCTTTCTGAGGGACCAGTGACCTCCCTGCCAGCTCCTGGGCTCTGGTCACAGCAGCTGTGATGTGCCAGGACTCCAGCAGCCACCAAAGGGGAAAATCCACAGGGTTTTTTTAATTATTATGGTTCAAATAGACATTTTGGAGCCTGCTGGTTGCCTTACCAGGGACCCCCTGCAGACAAGTCGGTTTGGAGGAGTGTTTTCCATTTTGGAGGGCTTGGGCAAGGATGCTGAGGGAAAACTGGGGGGAACTGTCATCTGGGGAGGGATGCTGAGCTGTACCCTGCAGGGCTCCCCATCCCTGCTGTCTTGGGCCATGGCATGGGGGGGTCAGGCAGGCTTTTTCCCAACTTTCCCTGGCCTGAGTACCTCCTGCAGAGTGGGGTAATCAGCTGAACCTGCTAACGAGGAAAACTGAGTGATCTCTGGAAGGCAAAGCTCATCCTTCAAAGCAATTTCCATCCACCACAGGGACTGTGGGGTTTGGGGAGCAGGGCTGTGTCTGGCTGTTCCTGACATTCACCTGGCAGAGCTGTGTGTTTAAGTGCTGGCAGGCAGAGGCCCAGGCAGGCTCGTTAGAGGTGATGGATGCTCTCAGGTGTAGGGTCATTACTCTTCCAGCTGATGGCTTTGTTTGTAGTTCACTTCCCCCCCTTGGACACTGGGAGGAAGGAGGAGGGGGCTCAGTTTCTTCCATGGAAACTCTGAGGAGCAGGAGGCTGATTGCTGAGCCCAGACAGGGTGATGTAATGCTGGAAACCTGCTCCCCTCTGGTGACATCATGCCAAGGTTTGCAGGGCTGCTGTGGACAGGGGTGTCTGCAAGGGGAGAAGGACAAGGCTTCAGGAGCAGAAAAGGCACCACAAAGGGGCTTGGTGTGTCTTGGAAAGGCACTGAAGGGAGGGCAAATGGAAGTGTTTGGGAAAGATGACTCTCCTCAGCTCGAGCACGGAGGAAAAGCCAAATCCTCGTGCTCTTGGGGAGAAGTTTCCAGCTGAACTTTATTGGCAGCGTGGCTGCGCAACATGGAAAAGAGCTTACTGAGAGCAGAGCAGGATAGCATGTCCCCAGCCCAAATCAGGGCATGTTTCCCCTTCCCTGCTAATTTGGGAACCTTGTTCTATGTGGGAGGTGACTCACCAATTAGTCTTCTTTGCATAAAAGTGAATTTCTGGAACAGAAGCCTGTGAATAGGAAAAAAATCCCCTTCTATACACAAACAGCTTGATTGATTTGCATTGTTGCAGTGAAGTGATAGGAAGTAAAGGCTCATGTGAGCCAAAGTCATGGGAGTGTGAGGAGGAGGATGGTGAGCACCAAGCTCTGTAAAGCTGGTCATGCAGGGAGGTGGGTTTGTGTCCTTGTTGACCTGATGGTGCTCAAGCTGATGTTTCTCTGATGTTTAGGTCTTTATTGCTATTGTTTGCCCAGTTTGCAGTCTGCACTTCTCTGAGCAAAGTTTTTATTCACACAACCTCTCCCTGCAGCAAGGGCAGGATAAACCCAGCAGAGAAAAGACCATCCAAACCTAGAAACCTCTCAGTTGACTTTGTGCTCAACCCATTCCCTCACCACTTAGGTACGAACAAATGAAACACATGTTCCTCACACATGGTGAGGTCTTTCTATTTCTTTTTTTTTTCTTCTTTTTTTTTTTTTTTTTAATTTTTTTGAGGGACTCATCAATGGCTGCCAAAACCCAAAGGAAAATCCTAACCCGCTCCAGACATCCCCAGTGTGCAGGTGTACTCCTCACTCCGACAGAGCCGGGCGGGATCGAATGTATGTGTTCACCATAAATACATCACCCTGGGGATGGGAGCTGGAAGAGGGTATTCCTAACGAGTTGTGCAGAAGATTGGATGGGGCTGGTGTGTTTGTGTGGATGTGTGCTTTCTATTCCCTGCAAGAACACGGAAAAAAGTCTCTTAACCGTGGGCTCGTTGTTCTGCACACGTAGCCACACACTGGCTGGGGTTCAGGAGGTCAAACCTGCTTGAACAAACAGTGCTTTGGCCACTGAAGTGAAATGTGTGGGGAGATGAGAGAATTGGTGCTGAATATTACTTTTGTGCACTGTTCTCTGCTCTGGAATGTCTGCAAACATAGCGAGGTTTTTCTGAGGCTTTGATGCTTTGCATAAGCAAATTTATCTGCAAATTGTGTTTACCCTCTTCCAGCCCTGCTGCTCAGAGTAGTGGAAGCTGAGCTGTGATGCTCAGCTACCTCTGGCTGCATCCATTCCTGTTCCTTAATGGAAAACCATATTTCTGGGCTGAGCTTCACATCTGCTCTTCGGGCTGTAGGGTGTTCAAACCCAGCTCCCTTTCTTGGGATGAAAAGTTTGGGTAGTGCCAAATTAGTTTTGCTATGGAACTATACAGATTTTGTGCTTTAAAAAAACCCAACAGAATATCCTGAGTTGGAAGGGGACTCATCAAAGTCCAACTCCAAAGCAAGATTTGTTTTGAATGCTGCATTTGAGATGGCAGATGCTGCATGGAGGTTCTCTTGCAGGAATAAATAAAGCCCAATTAATTTTTCATGGACAATTAGCACTATTGAAACATAATTGAAAAAACTGGAGTATGAAAACATCATCAAAGGACACATTGTAGTTTCCTGGAGGAAGAGGGAGGATGATGTATGGACGAGAGGTGTTGCACACTAGCTCAGCTTTCCATTTTCAGCTCTTTCCTGAGCAGCCAAATTTCCAGAAGTGGTGGGAATTAGCAACAGGAACCTGCACAAAAGCTCCTTCTCGGGTGGTCCCACCAGATGTGTCCTGCTTGGTGTTCCATGGCTTGGTGATTGTCGCCAGCCAAATGCAGGAAAATACTTTTCCAACCAAAATTTGGTGTTAAGTTAAATTCTGAGTGTGTCAGCAGATATCCCCACACCTAAGCATGTAATCCCACTTATATCCTGAGATAGCTTTGGCAGCCAGGTCTATTTTCCCCCCATTCCCTTTAATCCACGAAACCTGGATCTTGTGTTCAGCTCCTGGGGCAGAAAACATTCTGGGTCGTGATGAAAAACCTCTGTGCATACAAACCCCTTGATCCTGAGCCACCTCAGTGTGGAGGGCTGAGGAGGAAACCTCAGGGTGGATCTTGGGCTTGTGGCAGTCGGGGGTGGAAATCCTGTCTGTGGGGCCGAGAAAGCGGCAGCTCCACTTCCAGAATAATTTGGCTATGGAAAGAAAAATGGAGTCAAAGCCAGTTTTCAGGTACCTCAGTGCTCAGAAGGGCTCCAGCTGCTGTGGGATGGGGGCAGGAAGCCCTGATGTGCTGCTAGAAGCAAAGAGCCACCCTTTGGCTATGGAAGCAAGCCCAGACTGGGGGAGGATGAGAAGTTCCAACAGGAGCTGTGGGCTTTGGAGCTGGGAACAGGCTTGGGCTTTGGGAAGGGGAAAGGATGGGAAATCCACAGAGGAGCAGTGTGAGGCTGCCCCTGGTTGCTCGTCCTGCCCTGTAGCACTGGTGTGAGTTGTCTGGTGGAGCTGTGAAATGCAGCTGCTGTTTGACATCACAAATGGTCGTGGCAAGAAGTTTGATGGAGATCTGAGGTCCCCAGCACAGGAAGGGCATCAACCTGTTGGACTGAGTCCAGAGGAAGCCACAAAGATAATCTGAGGGATGGAGCACCTCTCCTGTGAGGAAAGGCTGAGAGAATTGGGGTTCTTCTGCCTGGAGGTTGGTGAGGCCCTGGCACAGGTTGCCCAGAGAAGCTGCCCCATCCCTGGAAGTGTCCAAGGCCAGATTGGATGGGGCTTGGAGCAACCTGGGCTGGTGGAAGGTGTCCCTGCCCATGGCAGGGGGTGGAACAGGGTGAGCTTTAAGGTCCTTTCCAACCCAAGTCATTCTATGACCTTTAGTAGGATTTCTTTCCCGCCACTTCCTTTTCTGTACAAAGACCAGCTGCCTCTCCAGTCTCCTGTTCACCACCTTCCCCAGACCCTCTCTTTTGCTTTGCATCCCCCATCTCCCTTGTAGCCAGAGGTGGGAACGAAGCCCAGAGCTCTCTGGGTCAGTGGGACCAACACCTCCCAGGCAGACACCATGACCCTGTTTACACAGGGCTGGTTAAAAACCGAGCAACTGCCTCCACTCGGGCTCAGCGCAGCTCCAGCAGCAACTCCAGCCAAGAGCTTTTGCTTTACAACATATTTTCCACTGTGAGAGAGTCCCCCTTAAAATCCACTGGCGTATCCATCTTCACGTGGGCGGCACAGCCAGCAGGAGCTGATCTGGTTCCTAATTTTCCACATAGGAAAGGGGAATAAATCAATATGAAACCGGAGGCAGGAAACGGCGTCGCTCGGCGCGGAGGGGGAGGACGCGAAGGAGCGACGGTGTGATGTGCTGGGCTTGTAAGGAGGGAGAATAGGGTTTTAAACTATCCCTTCATGGTTCACACATATGTCATTGAAAAATAACTCCTGTAGGAAAAAAAAGGCCAGCCCTTTGGCTCAGTTATTAGAGGATTATTTGATTTGGAGGCAGAGGGGAAACTTGGAGCAGCGTGAAGGGCCCTTGGTGACATCAGGAGGTGAGGTTGGATGGGGAGAAACGCAGCACTAAATGGAATGGTAAAGAAAAATAGGGAATTTGAGTATGTGGTCAGGTCTGCATGACCACAAGAAGAAAAGGGAAGGCTGGGCGGCCTTTGGCAGCCTTGCAGCCTCTAATTTGGGATTACGTGGAGTTTTCGGAGACTGCATATTCCCCACCACTCTGCATCGCCTCTCCAAGGAAAACTGCAATTTCCTTGTTGTCTCTGGAAAAGGTAGCCTGGACAGGGCTGCCCAGAACTGGTCCCTGTACTATGGATGGGGACACCAGCCAGGCTGTGGGGCTGCTGAGGCCCTGCTGCAGTGGGCAATGACCTTCAGGAGGTGCCAGCTGGGACCCCAAGAGTGGTGACAGTGGTTGGACACAGCCAGGCTGTGCTGGGCTACCTGGTACTCAGAGAGCAGTGGAGGACAAGGGGAAATGGGGCCTTGGGTTTCTTCCAGGGGTTCCTAATGAATGCAGGCAGGAAAATGGAGAAAATATGTTTTTTGAGTGTGTCCTATGGAGCGCAGGGTATTGAGTGTGTGCTGCAGAAAGGCGGCGTTATTCGGAATACACGGGATGCAAAATGAGGGGATTATTTCAAAATTGCTTATGGGTTCATCTTCTCACTCTCTCAGCATTATTAACTGCTAGTTAAAGGGCTGGCAGAGCAGGACAGACAATGACATCCATTCATTTTGCCCCATTCATTTCTCAGAGGCCTGGGCTGGGCTTTTGTGGGATTTTTAATTTTCCTTTTTAATTTCCATGCTGGACGCTGAAGGTCAGGCTGACCCTATCCCAGCTTTATGTAAATGCCTCCCACAGTGTGCATGCCATGAGTTAATGCAGCTTTCCAGAGGGTCTGAATGAGTTCTGTGGGATGTGAACCATGGGTCTGAGCTTTGCTGGCACACAGGACACTTGGGATGGTTCTCAGGGACAACACCAATGGGTCACACTGTCCCATTGCCTTGTCCTTGCATGAAAAACTTCTTTTCTTGACCATCTAAATTCCAGAATCCCATTTCCAGGTGCCTCCTGAACCACCCTGCTAAATTATATCTAGGGAAGCCAACATTTTGAGCAAGTATAAAGAGATTTTTTTTGTGAATAGTCTAATTTGCCGCTTGTGAGGTTTCAGAAGCATAATCTGACTTGATGCTTCAATTAAGGAACAAAACCACACCGTGTGAATGTACCTGAGCCAAATCAGCTCCTATTGGAAAACAGTTGGGAAGAACTGCAGGAAAAACTGCTGCTGGGGGGCTGTTCACACTGGTGGTTTTGTGAATGCTTTGGAATAGAGAACTACTCAAAGAAAAAGGCAAAAAGAAAACCATGTTTGAATTCTGGAGAGATATCTGAGGGGATGGATTTGGGGTTTTTGAGTAATCTCGTGCTCTGAAGTCACTCTCAGCGGGTGGTATTAATATTGTAAACAGATGGTGGGTGCCTTGATTTAAAAAAAAATACCTGTGAACTTGGTGATGCAAGTTTTGAGCAGATTTTAAAGCATTCCTTTCAAAGTTATCCTATAGATTTCCACTAAGCATTTATAATCTGGAGGGGGAGGAAAAAACCCAGCTGGTTTAGTGACCACTCCACAAAGGTCTAGATGTAAAAGCAGTGACAACACAGCACATCATGGTGATTGTGGGGCCTCTATTCTTAGGGCTCAAGGCTGTAATTTGGGTGCAGCATGACATAAATGCTGATTTTAAGCTACCAAATGAGGAGTTTGAAGGCAGAAATCACAGAGGGACGGGCTGCTGTGTGGTCATAGAGAAAAAAAATAGCTCCAGGGGTTTGATCCTGGTGTGTTTGAAGAGCCAGGAACAATTACAAGCGTGTTGTGCAGCTGGATCAGCCTCTGCCCCCGGGTAAAGGCTGGTCTGAGGTTGCCTGGGTGGCAGTGCCTGTCTGAGATGGCAGCTATCAACAAACCCTTGGGCTCTGCTGTGTCCCATGGAATTCCTCTGGGAAGGGGAACTGGCTGAGCTGAGACCTGGAGCTGCTCACTTTCCTTCCCCATTCTTCTTGTGTCTGGAAAATTGAGGAGCAGGGGGTGTTTTCCATGTGTATGCTGATGCAAGGAAACCTGCTTATTTTGTGGCGTTTCAGCTTCATCTTTTAGCAGTCACTGCGGGAATTGGGAATCTCAGAGATGCTTTGAGATTAGTCAGGTCTAGATTCCTTCTAATTTGTGTCTTGTGGTTGCTCCAGCTTATGGTAGGAGCATTAAAGAGAGGAGTTCTGTGCACGCCGGTGTCTGCTGGGATGTGAACTCACTGCAGAGCTCCCCAGACAATGCACTTGGGTGATGGATTTTACTGAGCTGCCTGTTTCCATGACATTTATAGCACTTTAATTATCTTGAGCCTTTTTCCTCTGTCAAAAGTGATTGAAATCAGGTATCAGATTGAAGAGTTATTGGGATAGACGGACACACCTGCGGCTGCACGAAGGGATCACACAGGGCTTGTTTTTGGGGGGAAACCAGCCAAAAAAGGGCATTGCTGTCTTAATGAATTCATTAGAGGAGGATGCTTCCTCATGTGTTGGCTTAAACCTTCAAATTAAATAACTCTCCATGCAGTTGCTGGTATCCATGGGGTGAATATTTAGGCACCAGCAGTTGTAATCCCAGAGTTGTGTTGTTCCTCTGGTGGAGGTGTTTCCCTCTGCTCCACAGAGCAGGTCTGCTGAGGACCTACAGTAGGTCTGACCTGAACATCTCACACATTCCCTGGGAGCTGGTGGGAGTGTGCCAAGTCCTCCTGCCAAGCTGGCCCTGCCTGCAGAGTCTCAACCTGCTTTTCTCTCATTCCAGCTCTTCTCAGAATTGAGTTTCCTATTTTTCAGTCAGAACTGGAGAGGGGAAAAGAAAGTCAGACTATTTACCATGTTCATGGGAGTTTTGGAGCAGCCAAAAAAACCTGAGTCACCTTGGAAGGGTTCTCTGCAGTCAGGTATTTTACTTTTTTTTTTTTAATCATTATTTTGCCTTGAAATAGGAGGGACACCTTTGCCCAGCCAGCAGCTCATAGATAAGCCAGCAGAGGAGTTATTCCTTCCAGTCAAGCCTGGTTATAGCAGAATGTTCTAGAGAGATCCAGTGCAAAGTTTCCATCCCGTGGCTGTGAGAACCTCTGGTTCTCAGTCCCAGCAAGCCAAGGAGCTCCTGTCCCATTTCCTGTTCCTGGGGCAGCTGTCACTGCAGGAGATCTGGAAGTGGTTTCTCAAGAGAAGAGTGTCAGCTGAGGGTGGTCCCTGCTGTAGGTGATGCAGTTCTTCATAGAATCATAGAATGGTTTGGGTTGGAAGGGACTTGGATGATCAGCTGGTTCCAACCTTCTGCCATGGACAAGGACACTTTTCTCCAGACCAGGTTGCTCCAAGCCCTGGCCAACAATCTTCACAAGGTGTCACATTGACATTTATAATGTTTATCAGCAAGCAGGGGACTTGCAGGTATAGGCAGCTGCATATGTGTATGTGTGTACATATATAAAACATCTCTTATGGGTAACTTACCATGCAGCTGCTGCTTCAGAGAGAAAATATTTACTTCAGTGTGATGAAATCTGAACTAAAAGTCATGCAGTTTAATAAAAACCTGTGGTTCAGATTCCTTGTTCTTCACATATGTTTCTAATCTGCTGGGGGGGGAGGTTCAGACCATCTGCTCAGAACACACAATTAAAAGCAAAAGTTTAAAAATACTCATTTTGCAAATATAAAGACTCACTTTACAATAGGAAAAAGAAATGTGAGAGTAATGTTCTCTCTTTATTGGGGTGGAGAGAGGTGGGACTGTCAGGGGGGTTCTTCTTTTCTTTCTTTCTTTCTTTTTCTTATTTTTCCTTTTAAAAACCTGAACTGTGCTATTATTTTTCCCCTCTTTGCAAAATAGCTGCAGAAACCTCTCATATTATTTTTGCCTGTGTTACCACAGTGCTTGGCCAGTCTATAGAGAAGGAGTGAATATAAAGCAGCCTTTTGTCACACCAGTCTGTGCAGCCCCTCTCCCAGTCCGTGTGTCCTTCCAGGCTGGGGCCACAGAGCAGGGTGAGCCATTCAACCCCATCCTGCTTTTCATGTCCATAACTGATTGTTTTGCACCCAAAAATCCTCATAGATAGATTGTGGTTTGTTTAACAGACATAAATACATAAAAATAGCCAGCAGAGTGTCTGAGCATGCCGGTTGTTGATTTAAGGATATCTGTATCTGGGTGTTTTCAGCAGGTCTTTGTATTTGTTTTGGGTTTTTATGGCACCTTGGCTGCCTGGTGCCTTTCCTGCAGTCCCAACTTTTTGGCTGCTTTGCCCTGGACATACCTTTCTGTCCCATAGAGGAGGTTGTGGTGTTTGTGCTCGCTTAAAAGAGGAATGCAGATAAATCCATGGACAGCAGAGGTTCTAAGAGGGAGCTGGGTAAGCAGGGAGCTTGCAAATATTTTGTTCCAAAGGACTCCAGTGTGTGGTGATGATGATGATGCCACCACACTCAGAGTGGCTGATGTCAGGCTGCCCACACGGAGACGTGAGGATAAGCAGAAGCTGAGGAGTCATTTCTCCTCTGGGTGGGTCCTGCTCCCTGGTGTAATGAGCTGCAGCAGATATTGGAAGTATTTGCTCTGCAGTGGAGCACACAGCCCGTGTCTGGGGCTTTGCAGCACCAGACATGAGTCAAGGGGAAGCTGGACACATCCCGGGGTATGTGGGTGTGAGGAACACTGCCTGACCTGGGATGCTCCTCGTTGTAAGGACAGGAGACTTAAATCACAATCCAGTTTTTCCTAATTTTTTTTTTCCCTTTAGCTTAAGTTTTCCCATTTTCTGCAGAAAATCCCCCTTGACACCAGCACCTGTGTCTCTGCCCTGTGTCCCCGAAGTTGCTGGATCCTAATTAACTGGCAGGTTGCTAATTTGCCTTAGCTGGGTTTTTCCACTCCTTTGGTAAGTTCTTGAACACAAACTGTCCTCCAAGGTCTAGGCACTGGCATTTAGCTAGGGAAGATGGATTGCCCACTGGATGCAATGCTGATTTATGGATCACAGTGGGAGACGTGGGGTAAGTCTCTGTGATGTGCATGAGATGCTTCATCCAAGCACTGCAGCCCCTCAGTCAGACAGGGCCAAGGTTGAGTAAGGTGAACTACAATTATCTCAAACATAAAGCAGCCCCAGAGCTTTTGGGGATCTTGAAAGTGGTGATTAGATGTGTCTTCTGAAAGGATGGAGGCTTCAATTAGGCGAAGTGCCTGGGGATGAATCAGTGTTGGCAGTGAAGGGATGGGGAGCTGGGGCAGGGAGAATGTGTGGGGAATTTGGAGTTTGGCTTGGGCTCTTGCCCCATTATTAAGTGCCTGTTTAAGCTTGGTCAGGCTTTTGCATCCTGTCTCTTTTCTGTTCTCTTCAGGGCATCGCTGGTCCCTGCACGAGAAGTTCTCAGGGCAGGATGTGATCTGAAGTGGAGCAGGGTAGGAGAGGGCTGAGGATGAAGTGGCTTTAGGGCTGTTACAGGGCACTGCAGAGAACAGAAGGGCTCTGGGCTGTCAGGATTTGGTGAGGATTCCAGGGAAAATGGCAGGAAGAAGTCAGCCATGATTAATGGGTTTGACAAACCCAGTCATTTGGAAAGGCAAGAGAACCTTTCACCCGTTGGGGCTGGGAAGTTGGAGCAGTGGTTGGATCCTGTAAAGCACTGCCATGTAAACAGTCCATACTGCTGGGGAATACTGTGTATGTTGTCTTTGGGAATTAGCTCTGTGTTCACAAACAAAGAAGGACTTGGGCATAAGCTGTGGCTTCACTTTTGCTCCAGTGGGTGCAGAGGGGGCTCTGTGTGGTGCTGGTGGCTGTGGCTGCTGCTGGGGAGTGTTTGCATTAGGGCAGGGGGTTATTTGCAGTGTGGTTATCAGGGCTGGGTGGGAAGTAGGCACCTGGAAATAAACCCTGTACTGGTGTCTTCTGCTCTGCTAATGACTCAGGTCCTTGACTGGTATTTGGGTATTGGCAGAGCGACAGCTTCTTCAGGAGAGCTTTCCAGAATTAGCAAAGCCATCTGGCTTTTGTTCTCCTCTCAGGGAATTGCCTGTCCTTCCCTTCCAATAAGGAGTCCTTGCTAAACTGCTCCCCAGTTGTGTTGTGATATCACACAGACAGACCCACAGCGTGCTGTGGTCTCTGCAAGCACAGGGGAAATGCAGCTCTTTGCTCCAAAAAGCCTCTTAATTTTAAGAAACAGCCATGAGGGTGCAGACCCAGGGATCCAGCAGTTATGGATGTAGGAAGTGTCACATGGGTGTTGCCCAACTCTTTTTCCATCTGTTGGAGCAGGGCTGGGTGTTGGAGGCAGCTTGGAGATTCCCAGGGTTCGGGAAGAGGAAGAGGAGGGGACAGCACTTCCCTGCTTCACTCCTTCAAATCCAGCAGCTGGGACTAGCAACGATTTCGTGGATTCTCGTTTGATAGGAAATTGGGTTCCTCCCTGGGATTGTAAAATAAAAAGGTTGAAAAATTACTGGGAGGTTAATTACCACTGAGCCAAAGGGCTTATTTGCTTCTTGTTGCTGTGGTCAGGGAAAGAGGCTTGTGTGTTGTCCAAATAATTACTGTGTGTTCTGCAAGTCTAATATCAGAAATGCTCATGGCTGATCTGGGCGAGGGGATGCAGGACTGGGCTGACATGTTGTGAGAGGGGGTTTCTTGGGGCCCCCAGATGGAAATCCATGGGAAAGAGGAACTTTTATCAACCCTCGCTTGAGAGGGTTTTCCTTTGAAGCCATATTTAGTTCCAGTGAAACATCTATCCCTGTTCTGCTTAATTGAACCTGTTTTTGCTCCAGAAGGCTCAGAAGAAGCTCCTCTCTGAGTGCCAAAAGCCAGCAGGAGCTGTTCTCGTGGTAACTGGAGCCCAAGAGGGGAAATAGCAGAGGCCTCACAGCCCTGGCTGATCCCGCAGCCCCTCTGTGCGGGACGGGGACACAAACCTCCGGCTGGACTTATCCAAACCACCAAGTATTTGTAGCTGACTCACAACTGCATCTAAGTCAAGCCTTTATTTTGTTATTTAGCCAGACCTTGAACAATTGCCTTCTCATTTTGTGGTGCAAAACTATCATTCCTGCTTGTGGCTGGACAGCAAGAGGGGCTCAGGATGCAGGTACAGGGCACGAGGAGGCTTTATTTGAGCCCAGAACTGCAGTTGGGCTTCTTTTTCTGGAGCAGCTGTGTTTTAATGAGGGATTCTGGGATGATGCCAGTACAGCAAAGGATGCAGAGATGCTCTGAGCACTTAAAATACCTCTGACTTTCAGAGTCTCACTGTGACAGAACTGGGAGGACAGTGAGTCCTGAGTCCCTCCTTGTTTCTCTTCTTCCAACACCACTTTTACTCCAACCTGCTTGGAGTCCTGGAGCAGGGCAGCTGCTGTGTCCATAGCAGTGAGCATCCCTGGGCAAGTGCTGATGACAGGTTTTATCAAGTGGAACATCTGAGGGCTGGCAGGTTGTCTCTGTGACAGGGATTAGGTTTTTTGGAAGCTCACTTTGGAAGCTCTCTGAGCTTTCACTTCATCACAAAGCTGCATTGAACCTCTGCCACTCTTCAGCCTGGGTTTGGGTTTATGGAACCAGTGAGTTTGTTATAGTAAAATTCAGCAATATCTCAGTTACTTCCAACAGTCTTGTAGATTTTTTTCATACATTTGTGCATCCCAGGCCTGTGTTTATCCAATTTAAATGCAGGAGTTTAGAAAAGCACATCAAGCTGCTTTTATTCTTAGGGATGCTGTCTCTCAGAATTTTGGGTAACACACTAAATCAACAGTCCAGTTAATTATCAGTGCATTGCAGTGGGAGCCCTGAAGAATCCCAGTATTTATGGAGCTGCTGCCAATGCCAGATGAAGTCACTCCAATTATCCAGGACAGCTGTTTTTTTGTTTTTTTGAGTTTTTTTGTTGAACCACAACGATTTCTCCAAGTTACTGAAGTTGATGTCATTGGAAGTGATGTGACATTTTTTTGCACACATATAGAATAAGTGTTAAAAAATGCTCCAGAAAGAGCTTTCCAGTCTTGTCTGGGAGCTGGCTGGGGAGTTGAGTTAAACTGGCTTGATGGAATTTAATCCATAAAGCAAATGAGTCATCAGGCACAAATGGCTTTACCATAAATGTCAGACAGATTCTTACTGGTCCTGACAGTCAGCACTTACATCTGTTTGGTGGAGCAAATAAAAGCCTCACAGTTCACAATCATTTTCATGAATGTGCTGTCCTGCCTCTTCCTCTTCACAAGAAGTTCTAGGAATAAATGTCAAAATGTGATTTATTCCCTTTTTTTAAAAGCTAGCTCTTCTGATGGATGAAATAATTGGTATTTTCGGGCAAAAAAAAAAATCCACCTTTTTATTCTCCACTTGAAATTTTTTGTTGAACCAGCGAAGCACAGCTGTGGTTTGTACACAGGTACAGGGACTGGTAGGGATGATGAGGCTTCATCTGACCCCTTTGCTGCAGCTTGGTTTCTTTTCTGGAGCAGCTGAGTTTAAACAACATCATCTGGGATGATGCTCAGAGGTGCTCTGAGCACTTACCCTACTCTGATTTTCTCATTTCTGCCCTTCTCTCACCTGAATGAGTGAAGGGCAGAAATGGCTTAACTTGGGTGTCAGTGAGGGGTGACTGAGGTTCCATGTGCTTGGCCAGGTTGGGCATTCTCTGCTGGAGGGAATTCCAAAGGAACAGCCTGTTTTGTTGCTCTGAGCTGCCTTGGAGGACAGGGATGGTGATATTTGGTGTGAGGAGCCCTCTGTCACTGTGGGGACAGAGGAGGGGGCACGAACCACAACTGTGCTTTGCCTCTGTAGGCTATAAATTATCCCAGTTACTCGAGGACTTTCTTGAGCCCTGAGTGCCCAGAAGTGCCCAAGAGAGAACTTATGCCAACTCATTCATGTGCCAAGAGAGAACTTCACCCACGGTCTTGTTGTGGTGGCTGAGGGTGAAGGACATTGTGCTTCTCCTTCAAAGCAACACCACAGCGTTACCGACTTGCTCCCTGACTTAGACCCCTCTTTGCTTGAAAATAAGTCCTAAAATGATGTGGCTGGTAAAGTCTTTCAACTGCTTTATTGATGCAGTTGTAAGCTCTCTCTCTTACAAAGGCTCCCTGGAAAACCCACTGGCTCTGTGTGTGTGTGTGTGAATTAATGGTACCTTCGTTATCGCTGCTGCAAAAAGCAGATGCTGACATGGGAAGGAGACAGGCTTTGGGTGGTTTGTGTAACCATAACAGGGGAAACAAACAGACACTTGAGTGAGGAAGGGGAGTGGGGCTGGCTGCCCCTTTGTCAGCCTGGGCTGGGGCAGCGAGCCCCTGGTGCAATTTATTAGCGGCAACACACTCCAGAGGACACAAAGGGCTCGCGACCCTCCCAGCACGGCTCGCTCCAGTGCAGGGCAGCTTTTTAAATCAAAGAAATGGGGCTCTTGACAGCACAGCTTTGTGCATCTTTTGTGAAGTTCAGATAGTGGGGCTTTTTATTGCAGGATAAATTAGCCCATTTTATTGTTTTGCGCCGAGGGATGAGGTCAATTGACTGGGAATCTTGCTAACAAGGTTCTTACTCCTGTCTGCTTTTTACAAGTGTTAGCACGGGGTATCCACCAGTGCTGTGCACTTGCTGTTAATGAAACAAAGATGAATGGTCTGGCGACCCCCTGAGCTCCCTCCTTCCCCCACCACTGAGTTGCTCAGCCCATGTCTCTGTGCTGGAGCTCGGATGCTCCCTGGGGCTCTCATTCCCCCAAAATCGGGTGCCTCGGTTTTTCCTTGATCTTCACGCTGCCACTGGAACAACGAGAGAAGGATGAACTTTGGGCAGGGTGATTGATTGGGTTTGAAAAGGAAATGGGAAAGTAGTGGCCATGTGGAATGATGCTCGTGAAGCGTGGTGAGCTCTGAAGGAGCTGGCTGATGCGGCTCATGCATTTTCCCGGCACTCTCTGCATTCCAAATTTATTCAGTTATGCACTGATTCTCTCAGGTTCTTGACCCAAAACAAGCAGGAAGCTTCCCCTCTTTATCCTCCCCTGCTCACCCATCAGCAACTGCTGGACCAACACTGTCCTTTGGTGTGTTGAGTGAGTTTGGGGTTTCTGCCATGGCCCCCAGACTGGAGCCTGTGGCTCCTGGGACTTGCAGGTGGTTTTTTTTCCCCTGTACTCAAAGGCACTGCCAATGCCTTGGGCCATCAGAGCCAGAGGATGCTCAGCCCCTGCAGGGAATCAAGCCAGGATTTCTCCCCAGGAACTGCCATCAGCTGAGACTAAAAGCAAACTCAGCTTTAACAGGTTCTCTTCTGCTTAACCTTTTGCACTGTGTTTAGCCAACATGCCTTTCCTTGCTTTATCTTCTCCTTGAGGAAACACAGTTATAGTCCTGGTCACTTAGATGATGCACTATCACCTCTCCTTGAGGTGTAAATCCAAGCTTATCAGGAAGAAAAAGCTTTTTCAGCCTTCCTTGCCTCTTGCAGACAAGTACCAGGTCTGTTTTGTGGCTGCTTTATTTCAGCTTATCCCAACAGCGCCAGACACTTCCCATCTTCCTGTGGAAAATGGGGAGCTTTAACCACCTGAGTGAGAGAGGGGCAGAAATGGCTTAACTTGGGTGTCAGTGAGGGGTGACTGAGGTTCCACGTGCAGAAATAGCAGCTGGAAGGGTCTTCACATCATGCACTGAAAACAAAAATCCTTGGCCAGGTTGGGCATCCCCTGCTGGAGGGAATTCCAAAGGAACAGCCTGTTTTGTTGCTGTGAGCTGCCTTGGAGGACAGGGGTGGTGACATTTGGTGTGAGGAGCCCCATGACACCCCCAGCTCCTTCCAGTCTCTGCTCAGGGCTGGGTGATGTCCTGTAGGTCACACCACGGCCGAGTTCCCCGTGTGGGTCCCACTGGCAGGTGGTGGCCAGAGCTGATTGGAGATGGGAAAGTGCTCAACAACACAAAAACCTGGCATTTTCTGTTTTTCTAATACTCCATTGCTATTTTTTTGGTGGTTACATTGAAAAAGAAAAAGCCAGAACATTAATGACAAAACTGCTCTATGAAAAAAAAAAAATAAAGTGGTGGGATGAAGAGAAGGAATGATTTTTTTCTCTTTCTTAAACAGAAAATTGAAAACCACTTTGCAGGCATTTCTGCTAATTTTCTAAAGGTTATTCACTGGAAACAATGACTAATAAGTTTAAACCAGTGCTCAGTTTTAGGGTAACTTGTGTAGAATCTGAAAGGTGCTCAGTGAATTTCTGCAGAGGGATGTGATAACCTGGAATTTGGGTAGGGAAGCTCCATAGAGCATTAAGCTGCTCCTTTCCCTCAGACTCAGGCAGGTTGTGGCCAGGTCCACATGGTCCTTGCAACCTTCTTTCCTGGTGGATCTCTGCCAAAAAGATGAAGAGCAACTTTTCTCAGTGAAGTCAGTGGTCCATGGTCATGGGAGGCTGAGCTCCCCATGGATCCAGAGCCACCCATGGCTGGACTGTGCAGATCAAGGCAGACTTGGTCCATCATTTCAAAAATAGCCTTTGGTTTTCCATGGGGATGTTTGCCAATCTGGCCAGGCTCCATGTGAAGCTTCTGCTTCCTATTAGATCCTCAAATCACCCTCCCAGTTTTGCTGTAATGCTCCTGCCTTTCCCCCTGGTCCTTTACCCATGTTTTTCTATTATTGAACAAGAATTTCCCCCCCCCCCCCCCCCCCCCCCCCCCTCCCCCCCCNGAACTCCCCCCCCCCCCCCCCAATTAAATATCAGCTCTAACCATCCAAGTAGTAAAGTCTTATGTAACTGTCTGAATAAACTGGGTTTTGCTGTTATGGTTAAGCAGTGTGGTGGTTCTTCAGGAAACTCCAGAGCAATTTCTGCTCTGACCTTGGGGCTGTGGCTGGAGCTTCGTTCTCTCAGCAGTGAGTGCCCCATTAACTGGCCTCAGTGCTTAATGAGCTCCCTCTGCACCTGGTTTTTAATAAGCTGCTGCAACCCCCCTCCCTCTTGGCTCTTTTCTTGAGTTATCAGATGCATTTCTAATCTTTTTCTGTATCTGTTGAGGGTGGAAAATCGAGGTGAGGCAAGATGCAGGAAGGAGGAGTGATGCCTTTTGTCAGACCAACGGATGGTGTGGGAGAAGCAGAGAAGTTTTGAGGCCAATAAGCAGCTTTTTGGACAGCACAGGGCAACTCTGCAGCCCTGTAGAGCTGCACAGAACAGGTGGAAAGGAGGGTATTTTTACTGCCCCCAGCTGATTTGGACTGTGCAGAGCCCTTTTCTCTTCTTTTTCCCACAGACACCTTACCTGGGGTTGGTGGTGCTGTTGTGCTGTAGGTATGAGGGTGACCCCTCTGCAGATGTGCTTATCTTTTGGGGGGGTGCATTTGGGACCAGGGATGAAGCACAGCAGCTTCACACCTCATGGAGCAGCCAGAGATAAGTAGCTTCTTAAACCAGAGATAAATGGCTTCTTAAGCCAGCCCTGGACACGGAGGGTTTTCCCCTGGCTCATCTCAGGGGTCGTGCCCATGTCAGGGAGGTGACTCTGCCAAGTGTTTTGCTTTTGATTTCTTGGTGTTGCTCATGCCTTTGACTGTAGCATCGTGCTGGCACCATCCATTCCCTGACCCTCTGCCCTCCCTTCCCTGCAGGGTGACATCCAGCAGCTCCTGATCGTGGCGGACCCCCGAGCAGCCCTGGATTACTGTGAACACTACAGCCCTGACTGTGACACTGCCATCCCCGACTCCCCCCAGTCCCAGGACCCCAACCAGGATGAATATGTAAGTGTCTCACATGTCTGGGGATGCTTTTTGGGCAGCAGCATCTGGTTACATGTTGTGGTCACAAAGACACTCAGCTTCTTCCTCAAGCTCAGCTTCCCTGCGACTCCTCTCTTAACATCCAAGACAGAGCTTGTTTTTAGGATTTGTAGGTTCTGGTCTTGGCTCTTACCTTCAGGAGTTTTCCTGCCTTCTGCAATCCTCCCATTTCCAGAGACTGTAATGAACATTCACTTGGAGCTCAAAAACTTGCAGGAGAGACAACGTGAGCTGAGTGTGAAACATTGACCTTCCCTGGCAGGTCGAGTCCTGTCCAGAACAGCCACCTGTTTCTAAATTTCAAATTCTACTGTTGAACTTGTAAAAGGATTAAACAGTTCTTTTTCTACATTCTTTGAAAGAACAGGTGTTAAAAGGAGAGGGAAATATTTTTGCCCATGGATTTGTCATTTGAATTTCGTTTGGGCAGAAATGCTCCTGATTCATCCCTGTAAACTGCTGTGCTCAATAGTTTTTCTATGAAGAATTAGCCTCAGGTCTTTCCTTAAAAAACACAAAAAAACAAATTAAAAAAGGCTGATGTAGGATACACTTTAATTTTTGCTGCCCAATTAAAAATGTCTGGGTGTGGCTGATTTCCAGAAGAACATCACCTGTATTTTGACCTCGTTTGGGAGGTCTCAGGCTCAGCTCCCAGCAGTTGGTGCCTGGCATCCTCAGCCACTTCTCAACAACTCTCTTGGTCTGATTTTGCTGTCAGTTGGTCTCAGACTTGTGGCTTCCTGCTGAATCCCCACAAAGCTGTAATGCCCTCAGCTCTCTCAGTTTATCTTTGGGATTGAATTAATCCTGCACCTAAGCAGAGCTTTGGGGAGCAGTGCAATGCTCGTGGTGAGGCACAGATGCCCAAACCCCAGGGGAAGTGCTGTAACTGCTCCACCAGCACTTCTGGAGAAACAATAAATAAGAAAAACAAAACACACTTTGGTACAGTTGAAATATACATGGTAGTAAGAAAATAAAACTCTTCTTTTGGAGCCAGCAGTTCAACAAGAGCTGGCTTGTCTTGGGGCTGCCTTGCTCCATGTAAGAATAACTCTTCCACGCGCCGCCGTCGGCTGCCAGCGAGAGCGTTGGGCTGGGGAAGAGAATCGCTGTGCCCGGCTGTAACCAGCTGGTTTGTTTGGATTTCATTTTGAAGAATGACTGACGCCTTGTGGAACACACTGAAAATATCTGGTTTCCAAAGCCCTTCTGCCTGTGGGCTGTGGGTGGATGGGGAGTGACACGGGTGCTGTCAGTGCAGTCAGATGAGCGGAAACAGCATCGCCGCTTCCCGGAGTGGCTGCTCGGCTCAGGTGCTTCCTTCCCCTCCCTCAGGATGTCAGATGGGTGACCTGGGAGGTCTCAGCAATCTGAGGTTAAAAAAAATAAATCATGGAATCACTGGTTTGGGTTGGAAGGACCTTAAAGCCCACCTAGTTCCAACCCCCTGCCAGGGCAGGGACAACTTGCACTGGACCAGGTTGCTCCAAGTCTCATAAAACACGGTCTTGCCCACTTTCAGGGATGCAGCAGGGACAGCTCCTCTGGGTAACCTGTGCCAGGGCTTCACCACCCTCCCAGGGAAGAATTTCTCCCTAATATCTCACCTAACCTTGCCCTCTGTCAGTTTGAAGCCATGGTGTCTCAAAGGAGCTGGCAGGAACATGCCGGGGTTCTCATTTTCTGCTTCTCATCTTCTCCCTGCAGTACACGGACGGGGAGGGAGAAGGTGACACCTACTACTACGAGTACCCCTACTATGAAGATGTTGATGACTCTGTAAAACCAGAAGCCCCCACCACCAAACCTGGCCCTCCTGAAGTGGCTGCTGGAGAGAGACCTGAAACCAAGGAGGTACCAAGGCAGGGTCCTGGCAAGGATGAGGTTGATAAACAGCATCTTTATAGAAGGGGAGGTGGAGGATGATGCAGAATCTCCTTTTTTTTTTTTTTTGTTTCTCTGATTCCAGTGTTTTATTTCTGCCACAGGATTATCCTGCTCCCACAGCACCACCCGAGAGAGGGAACCCCGGGAAGCCACCAAAGGAGGACGGGACAGTGGATGATCCCCTGGTTGATGAGTACAACTATGAAACCATCAACGAGGAGTACTTCACACCCATGCCCTATGAAGACATCAACTACAACGAGGAAGTAGATCCCCAGGGTGGCCTCACCGAAAACGCCGTGGAAGCCGAGCTCCCCACCAGCACCGTCGTCACCTACAACGAGACCGATGTAATTTTAATGCCTTTTGTTTGTTATTTCTGGTGTTTCTTGGCCCTGAAAGCAAAAGAGATGTGAGCACCCAGATGGTAAACCCGTAGAGTGCTTTAGGCAGCTGCTGGGAGAGGAAGTTCCTTGTAAAATATTTTCACTCCAGATATTTCAGGGTGGGGAACGCAGATACTTAGAGTTAAGGATTATTCCCCTGGAAAAATCTGTTCATGTTGACATCTGCATTTCCTTGCGTGAAGTGGTTTTCTGACAAAAAGAGAAATGAGGGCTGATGTTAAAACCTAGCTAAAAGCATTTTACTTCAGAGTTATTAATATAAATCCTTAAAATGTTGATTTGATGGAGAACATCAATATTTTTTATTTTGTCAGCCCTACTGAATAGCATCTTTGTTTTTCAGTTTGTTACTTAAAAAAAAAACAACCAACATTTCAACACTGGGAAAAAACCCCAGTGATTTCAAACAACTGCATTCACCCAGAACGAGCCCCTCTGTTCTGTGCACAGATCAGCTCAGAGATGAGCTCAGCCCAGATCCCACAGCTGACGTTTCTGCTGGAGCATTTACACTTTTATCTACCCACATTTTAATATGCTTCAAGTGAAATATGTTGCACTTGAGACTCTCTTATCCCTGAGACTTGCCCAGTTCTTGCCTTTTGTATGGTTGCTCAAATAGATGAAGATGGAGATAGATGAGATGGATGAGATGGAAATAAGTTGTTGGGGAGGTGCAGAGCTGTAGAATTCACTGTGCAAGGACATAATGGCACTTGATGAGGCAAATTCTTCATTATCCAGGAGTATCAGCAAGGAGAATTCATATTGGGATAATGTGGAAGTGTTCAAGGCAAGGTTGGATGGAGCTCTGAGCAACCTGCTCTGGTGGAAGGTGTCCCTGCCCATGGAGTTGGAACTGGATGATCTTTAAGGTCCCTTCCAACCCACACCATTCCATAATGTTGCCAAGTCCCATCCTACCCCCCAGGAAGAGTTCGGTGGCGGTTTCTCAAGTGGAGAAGAATTACTTGATTTACAGGGATGTCAAAGTTTTCCAAGAGCTGCTGGAAGGTGGCAAAAGAGACAGCAAAAGTTGGCCAAGACACTTGGAGCTGGAGCTGGAAGTTTGAATGAAAAGGTGTCGGGGAAAGTGTCCAAGCAAAGAGCGGAGCAGCTGGAGCGAGGCGGGCGCGGATCCAACCGCCCCGAGGGCTGGGGCGTGGGGGGATCCACTCCAGCCAACTGGGGATGAAAAATGTGCTGGAGGAGGAGGTTGAGCAGCTAAAAAGGATACACAGAGGGAAACAGAGGAGGCTCCAGCGTATCGAGGGAACGAGCGCCAACCTGAGGGAGCCCAGGGATGGGAAAGTTTTCTGTTCCCTGACAAAGAGCCAGAAATCTTTGGCCAAGATTGAACTTTCTAATAGAGAGGAATTAAAGATTGGAGAGTGTGACCTTAAAAAAAAAAAACTGGAAGAGGAAGTAAGAGGCTCAAGGGACACTTTACTTGTTAGGAAAAGGAAATAGAAGAGGAGGAAAGTTCAGGTAGGGAAACACATGGTGTGGCTTTCCGATGGGAAAGCTCAGCCATGTCTTGGCAAAGCATCTGGCTGCCCCTGGCAGCTCCAAAGAAGCTGGTGTTTGGATGGGCAGGGCTGTAGGAATGCTCCTGGGTGGGATATTGCTCCAGTGGATCTTTTAGCTGATGAGCAGAGAAAAGGGCACAACTTGCCTGGCTGAAGGAGGCTGCTGTGCACTGAGGTGAAGGACAACGTGGCATCACATAGGGAAGACTCCCAAAAAGTGCCAGCCTGAGGGACAGATACCCAAGAGGATGTGGATTCCAGGTTTACACCTTGGAGTAGGAGCTAAGGGTTCTGTCTGCAGGCACAAACTCCTGGGGGAACCAGATCCTTGATTCCAGCAGAAAATCAAGCTGCTTTGTGAGAGACATGGAAGTGAGGATTAGGATTGTACATGTAATTCCCTTCCCAACACCTCTTCCAGCAGGAATACAGCCTGCTAGAGTGGATGGAGAAGTTTATGTGCTCTTCAAAATAATTGCATAAAAAACTCCTAAGGTTTTTGGCCAGTTTAGGAAACAAAATAGTGCTCATGGTCACGAGTAAGTGTGGCATAATTTCAAGCTGTCCCAGGTTTCTTCCAGCAGTTGGAGATCCTGGACTGCTGCACAGGGATGAGGTGGGCTGGGACTCTGGGCATTCCTCATGGTGCCCTGCACTGCTCAGTTTTGGTCCTGGGATCAAAGAGGATAACACTGGTCTAGTGCAGAATGGGAATTTTGATCACCCCTTGACAGACTTGCTGCAAGGTCAGGATGTGTCTGTCACTACTGAAGTTCACCTGTCTGTATTTTGGGAAGACCCTGATTCCTACAACAGGAATTAAAAGGGGATTTAGTTCTACAAAAGTTAAACTCTGTAAGAGCTTTGGATTCAGGAAGAGTCTTTGGCTCTCCTGGACTTGGGTTTCATTCTGGCTGGTAACACCTTGATAAATACCAGGGAAGCAATTCCAGGATTTAGGAGGCAGGAATACTCCCCTGAGCAGGAGGAGCAGGGGACAGACAGATTTTGTTCACGACCTGCTGTTCTTCAGGCAGCTTGTTTTCCTTGTCCAGGTGTGACACCAGCATTTCACATGGACTGGTTTAACCAAAGCTGTTGTCAGCCAAGGAGAGTCTCAGTACTCACACACTGATTTTTGGGCCTCCTCTTTTCCTTCTTGACTGTTTCCTCATCCAGGTTGTAGAACAACATTGTTAAGGAGATTATTTTTAGGCTTTTGGTTTGTTTTTTCTCTAAAGCACCTGCAAGTCTCAGCATGGAGAACTTTCCTCCCTCTCTGCCCAGTTATTCATAATATCATCTTCCCATGCAAATAGGCTTGTGGACCTTAATTAAAATATCAAGCCAGATATTTTGATATTCATTTCAAGACATGCAATTTGCAATGTTATCCCCAAACTTTTATAGCCAGATAAACAGGTTTTAAGGTTTCAAAGTGCAAAACTAGGTAAAATATTTCAAACAGGGTAAAAGATATGTGTGATAGCACTAGATCCATTTGAACAGCACAAAAGAAAAATAATGCTGACTTGTCCAAGTTTTCTAATTGAATAATTGCCAAACTACAATTTCTGCCAAGGCCAGTTGGTATTTGCAGAGGTAAAAGAAGGTGGGGTGATGATTGCCTTAGCTCTGGGCTTATTCTTAATTTTAAACCTCTTCAATTTAGATCCAGATGCTCGTGTTTATGGGTTCTGAGCGGTTTTGGCATAGAAACAAGGTCTGGAAGTGGTGATGGCATTTAAATGATTCTGAATTCATAGTACAGAGGAGATAATTTCTCCGGGAAGCGCTGGAAATAATTCAATTTACGGACTATTTTGGTCATTACCTGGATAGAAAAGAAAGAAAATAAGTATCAGCAGCACATGTTGTTCTTTGCAGTGTTGCTCCAAGTAAAGGATGCCAAGGGACTGTGCCTGCCAGGCTGCTGGAAGCACAGGGATATGGACAGGAGCAAGGAAATTCTGATACTTGTCTAGATGTCCTTGCTTGTGGCCCACAGCATCTGTTGCTGTAAGGATTCAGGAGGGATTCAGGGATTAAGGCATCAGCTCTGTAAAAACTTCTGCTTCTGCTCTTTGGAGTGGCAAATTGGATCCCAGACTAAACAAACAGGAGGTTTTCATAGAAGCGAACTTGGATTTTTCCACATTTCCTCCTGTAATTGGATACTCGCAGTGACACATTGTGGGTTTGGTGTGCATTTTAAATATGGGAACGGATGTGTGACTTCTTGTGCTTGATAATCCAGGGTCTCAGATGCTGAGGCCATGAGAGATGAGGAGGACTTGGAGTTTGGAACTTCCACTCCCTCTTTCTTTAGGCAGTTCAAAGTTTGCAGGATCCTCCTGACGTGAGATGGGTTTTGTTTTCCACGCTCAAACTTTTATATTCACCGAGTTTTATCAGGGATCAAGGAAGAAATCCCAGGGAAAGCCAGGGTGTGCCTTGACATATAGATTCTCCTATGCTTCTTGCCTGACATTGGAGAAGACCCTTGGAGGTCACTGGAGACCTTTAAACTCCAAAATTTAACTTTTCCTCAGATTTTTTTCCATGTAACTATTATTGTAAAACATCCCTCACTTCGCACAAATCACACCCCTTAATATAATTAATAATATTAATATTATTAATATTCCGGTGTGTGAAACCGAGAGAGATTTGCAGCCTGACATGTTGCTGCTCTTTCCCATCCAGGCTGCTCAAGGAGGAGATGACCTGGATAAAGATTTCACTGAGGAGACAATAAAAGAATACGATGGGAATTATTATGACAACTATTACGACCGGACAGCCTCTCCCGACATCGGCCCCGGAATGCCTGCGAACCAGGACACCATCTACGAAGGGGTAAGAGGGTTCATTCTCCATCAAGGAGAAGACCAGTTCATGGTGTTTGCCTTTCCATAATTTAGAGCATAATTAGCAACACAAAAACCAGCATGGGAGCATCATCTCGCTTGGATTCACCCACCTGCGCCGGGGCGAGGAGGAGCTGCCTCGTGTCTTTCCAACATGAATTTCAGCAGTTCCTTGGGTTGCAGCTCTCCCAGGACCTCCAACTCCAACTCCTGCTCAGATTGGGGATGCTGCTGATGAAGGCTTTCTGACTTTTGTGTTTCCCTTGTGTGCTGCAGATCGGGGGCCCACGGGGTGAGAAGGGACAGAAGGGGGAACCTGCCATTATTGAGCCGGTAAGGACCATCTGGGTTTTTTGGGTTTTGCTGTTTTTCTCAAGGAAAAAAAGGCACAAAGAATTTATTCAGTGTGTCCTGGTGGTACTTGGTGGTTCAGTATTGTCTCAGTGGCACAGCTGGAAGGGAGGAAGACTTCCCATGAAAGAATTACTTGGTTCATTTGAAAGCTTTTAACATAAAATACTGTAATTACTGGGTTTTTTTGTTTAAACTTCAAGAAGTGACCTAAATTACGAAGGAAGTGCAAAATTTCCCATGAAATCTCTCATTGAGCAAAATAAAAGCTGGATCATCAGGCAGGGGGCACATTTCACACCTCTAGAGGATTGGAAGTGCCCCTGGCTCCACAGCGAACCTGCTCCCCTGAGCACCCACAGCCGGTGGCCAGGTCGTATCCTGACCTGAACTTGCAGCCTGGGGTTGGCTTTAATTGTGAAACTAATGGGTTCATCCCTCTGGAAATAAAAGGGTTCTCCCTGCACACAGCTGTGGAAAGGAGAGGTTTGCTCCTGCACCAGCCCCACCAGATTCCACTTGCAGAGAAACCCTGTGTCTTCCCAGGAGTGGGACCCAGCACACTCTTCCTTTATAGTTCTGCCCTAGGCTGTTTCTGTGGTTGTTTCTCTTTCTAAATCATGGTTATAATCTGCCTGTGCCCTTTGCACTCTGCAGAAAATGTGGGTGCCCAACTGAGCACCCCTGAGGTGAGGGTGGAGCTGCTGCCCAGCTGCCCCACGATGGGAATGGCTGGGCCTTGCTCAGAGGCTCCTGCCAAGCAGAGCAAGAGGCTGTTGGTTGATGCCCATCTGTCTGTCCCTCTCCATGTGTCAGGATGCCCAGGCACCCCCATTCCTGCTCCTCCCCAGGCTGGAAATGGAACTTCAGGTCCTCACACCCACCTCCCCTGAGCAGGTCCCCGGAAGGCTGTGAGCACATGCTCGCTGCTCACCACCAGCTCAATTAACCTAATTTTCCTTGGCAGAGGGCCCAGCTTTGCAGCAGCACTTCCCATCATCCGAGACCACTATTATTCTTTTGATTATTCCTTCCTTTCCTCCTTTGCCCGAAATTTTTGCAGGTAGCAGGGAGGGGAGCCAGGGAGGAGCTGGGGTGCAGCAGCGGGGCTTGAAAAGCCTGAATTCCTTATAAAAAGCATTCCCGACCTTTCCTTCCTTCTCTTCCTTTCTGGGTCTCGCTCCCACTCTGCAAACAAAAGGAAGAACGAGCGATTTCCTTATCAGAGGGGTGGGGAGGGAGTTGGGGGGGAGCAGCCAAACCTCGGGAAGGCGATGGCAGGAACCCAGCCCCAAACGCTACAAAGTGAACAAAATAGTTAAGTTTAATCATCCAGAAAGAATTTGGCCGCCTGCACGATTTCCAAACACTGGGGCATGTACAGCTTTTGCCAGAAAGTAAACAAGACCAAATGCCGCCCGGTCCCTCTCCGTGTGGCTCCTCTTTAGCAGGAAAATTCGGATTTGTTGCGCTTTTTAGCTCCTTTTTTTAAAAAAAATATACATTTTTTTTTTTTTTTGGTGGGAGCTGCAGGAGAAGGGAAATAAAAACCAAATACAAAGTTGGATTCCACTGGGTTTTCTCTCCTCCTGTCCTTCAATCCTTGCTCTGTGCTGACACTTGCTGGAGGCAGCAGGGCAGGACAGGGGCAGGGGGAGGAGGGATGGAGAGGAGAGATGCAGGGACCCCAGACATCCCAGATCTGGAGCCATCAGGGTGCTGCCACCTCCTCAGATCCCTCTGTCCTTTTTGGGGGGACCCTGGTGCTCACATCCACTTTTGGGGAGGGTTTGCTCAGCCTTTGTGCAGCACCTCTGTGTGTTAGAGCCAGACTTTGGGCTGTTTCTGTGACAGTGGCTTCTCTTGCGTTGTTTGAGTGAAAGCAACACCCTGTTTTCCCCTGGGACAGTCCCAAATCCAGGGTTTGGCTGCTCTCCCCAGGGTGATTGCCCTTGGTGGCATCCCCCCCACAGGTCCTGTCCCCAAACCCTCCCACGTTTCCACTGCTCCTATTGATGAGAAATCACGTAAACAGTGGAGGTTTCTTGCCAAGGAGAGTCTCCAGATGTCCCTAAGGCTGGAGCTCAACATAAACCAACAGATAAGTATGGGAAGATGCCAAGGATGTTTGCATCCCAAATCAGCTCATTAGTGACTCTTCTCCATGTGGAGGAGTGTCCCCAGACTCCAAGCTGGCCATGGGAAGCAGAACCTCAGTGCTGTGTGTGCTCAGGCCAGGGTAATGCTGGCACCCAGCAGCCCAAAAATCTCCTGGGGAGTCCTGTGTGGGCTGTGATTCTCTGTCCCAGCCCAGACTCTGATTAGTTTTTTGCTTTAGAATGTGTCACACCAAAATGTACCATCATTGGTCTCAACAGGGATGGATTTGGGGCTTTCCCTGCAACGTCCTTCATTGTGTCTCAAAAAGAATCAGGGCTTAGTGGGTGCTTGGGGGGGACACTTTCTCCATCAGCAGAACTTGTCTCTCCACAGAAATAGCTCACACTCAGTGCAGGCTGGAGGAAGGGGGTGTGGAGTTCACCCCTAATTCCCACCCAGAGGAGAGCAGAGTCTCCATGGCCAACATGCAGACAGTCAAAATATGGGCACAGGGTGAAACCTGGTGATCTAAATTCTTTCCTGGTGAAGAACAACTGCAGAGGCACTTCTGTGGTGGCAGCAGCAGCGACTTTCCCCTCACACATCCAACTGAGGGGGAAGCCAGGTTTTAAATGAGATTTTAAACGAGGTGGTAATGAGTGGTGTGGACACTGGGAAAGGCAGAAAATAGTGCTGGCCACGCATTAGTGGTGCAGAAACGTGTATCCCAGTGCTAGAAGCTGGGATGGTCCGTGGCATCCAAAAAATAGCGTGTTTTATGCTATTTTTTGCTCCTCTGGGCTCAAAGACTGTGGCTTTTGGGACAGGAATGCCTGGATTTTCCTCTAGACACTTCAGATTGGTTCAGCTCAGCCCTGTCTGCTGGAGTGGCTGCCCTGGGTCAGCCAAGGCTTTTGGCACCAGAGCCTGAGAACAGTTAAGGGTGTCCCAAGACCAATCCCTGCACTTGCTTCCTCCAGGCTTCACCCACATGAGTAAAACTGCTTATTTACAGATTTTAAAAGATGGATTTCAACCCATTGGATAAATGTTTCTGTTTCCTGCACATGAGCTGGGAAGTGCTGGGACTACTCTGGCTTGACCTGGTTGTTGCTGGGCTCCAGAGATAAAAGGGACAGTGCTCTCTGTGGAGCTCTTCCCAACACATCATCCTGATGCCTTCTGGAAAATATTTGCCAGGTTTATTTTATTGAGAGGTTTCTTATTTGCCTCTTACTGGGGGGAAAAAAAAAGCAACTCAATTCTATCATGAGTACATGATAGATCTGATATAAAGTTATGACAAAATATTTAGATTAAAAAGGATGGAGAAGCATTATTTTACCATTTTGCCCACACAGTGATTTCCTACATGCACAGAGTAAATCAGAGCGTGCAGTCTGCTGGAAAAAATAATTTTGAAAGACATCTTGCAGTTTGATTGCTAACCTCTTTTTAAGCTCTTTGGGTCTAGAAGCAGCTTTTTTTCCCTGAAGCTCCAGCACCATCAAGGCTGGTTGTGTTCCAGGGTTTGCCTTTTGCCTGACTGTGGGCAAAGAGAGAAGGGTTGTGTTTAGGAAGGTGACCCTGTGCTGGGGTGAGGCTGGGCCTGATGCTGGGGTTAAGGGATGTTTGCCATGCCCTTGGTGATTTAAACAGACATTATTTGGCTTTTCAATGGGCCTTCTGTGCCTCTGGCAACAGGGACACAGGAGATGTCATCCAAGCGGGTGGAAACCCTTTATCTCTGGGGGGTCTCCATGTAGCAGCAAGACCTGAAATATTTAGGCACAGGGTTTAAATAAAGCCCTGGAATCAAAGTGAGCTGGGGGGGTTTGCCTTGCTAATCACTTTTTTTTTTCCTTCCTCTTGTCCAGGGTATGCTGGTGGAAGGCCCACCTGGTCCTGAAGGCCCAGCAGTAAGTGGCACTTTTCCCCTTGCTCCGGGTTTGGGATGCACGTGAAGGGCTTGGCACATGGCTGTCCCAGGGCTCTATTGCTTCCATATGCCACACATGTGCACAGAGTGCTTTGGGGTGGATTTTCTGGTGCAAAAATAAACAGGAGGCTCTAAATCTTTTCCTGCTCTTTGTATAAATCTGCTACAAATAATAACACATTTTAGTGGCTTATTTTTTTCCCTGTCTTTTCTGTGCTAGGGCCTTCCAGGACCTCCAGGACCAACTGGACCTGTGGGCTTGATGGGTGACCCAGGGGAGAGGGTGAGTAGTCATGTTTTTCTCCTCTTTGCTGAGGCTTTGGGTGGGTTTGTGTGTGCACAGTGGGACTGTGGTGTGTCCCTGGAGCCCCAGAATCCTGCTCATCCTGCACTTTCCTCTAAGTCAGCCCCCAAAGGAGCTTATGGTGGGGTTCAGTGCTGACCTCTGGGGCAAAGGCTTGGGGACCAGCCATGTTAGTCAAATGTATTAAGCCATTTTCCAAGTTAAAACCAATAGTTTGGGCTGAAAACCCTCTGCTCTCTGTCTGTGCTCTTTGGCTGCTCCTTCCAGTACGGGAGCTGGGCTGTGGCACTGGGAAAACAGGATGAACAAACACCAAAATAGTGACTAACACAGTAAAATGAAGTTCAACCACTCTTCTGCATCCTCACTGCAGCTGGTGCTGTGAGTCCTGGCAGAGGGTTTGGTTTTGCTTGGGACCAGGATGGTGCTGGGGTCACGCCAGCACTGCTGCTGTGGGTCTTTGCTTATGTTCATTTTGTGTCCCAGGCTGCTCCCAGTGGGAAAGGGGCTCTTGTGCAGCACTTCACCTTCACTGTACATGGATTATTGGTCTGTACCAGCAGCACTAGAGACTGATTTATGTGCTTTAGCAATGCAATAAGTTAGGTTTTGATGTTACTGTAAATCAGTTTTGTCCCTGGCAGCCATTGCTTTGTAAACTGCTGCTACAGAAGCCTCTGGCTTCAGGATGTCTCATCAAAGGCAGCTGCTCCCAAGTGCTTTTGTGGATTGTGACCCCAAATCCCATAATTTAACACCTCACTTCAGTCAGAGCTGTATATTTATTTGTTATTGCTGAGTCCCCACCTGGGATCAGAAGTGATCTGTGTTTTGGGAGCTGCTGAACTCAAGCCTCAGGTCAGTGAGTGGTGCATGAGCACCATTCCAGCAGCAATCCCAGTGCTTGGCAATGCCAAAAATTAAAACCCACTGTCCTCATGCCCTGAGCTGAGCCTCTGGAACGATCCTGTCACCAATACATTCCTAATTTGCTTTGTTCACCCACAGTTCAAGCCTATTCCTCCTCCCTGGCAGAGGCAGCCAGGTGAGCACACCTGGGCAGATGTGCAGCAGGCTGCCCACTGCTCCCAGTCCTGCTCCCAGCAGGAATTTTGGCCTGGCATCTAATGGAAAATTCACCACAGCACAGACAGGATCTGGCCTTGCAGGGAGGCTGAGGTGGGATCAGCTTTGTTGTCTCAGCTCAGTTTGATGCTGAGAGCAGAGGAGCTTTATCCTGGGGGATAAAGCAGCTCTGTGCCCGTGGCAGGCTGGGGTGCACCACAGCATCCTCCACGGAGCCAACAGCTCAGTGCCAGCTGGGGAACCACATCCCCTTTGCCTCCTGGGTGCCCAGGAAAGATGAACTGGGGTGACCAGATGCAGACTCTCTGCCTTTGTAGGGCTTCCTACTTTCCTGGCAGATTTTTTTGGCTTGAACAAGGTGGGAAAAGACAATGGGAAGGCCTGGCTGGGTAAGGGAGTTGTGCTGTTCTGATGTGTGCCTCACACATTTAATTGCTGCAAATGCTTTAAGTGTTCCTGTCATGGCCTTGATTATATTTTCTTTTCCTTTAACATTCCTTTTGTTTGGTCTTAATTGAGCAACCCAAGACTCAGAAAGAACAGGAGGGAGAATTCCTTTAATTGCAGAAGATCAGAACAAGATCTCTGTGCCCCCAAGGATCTCCCCTTAGCCTTGTTTTAACTGTTGCAGTGGTGCCAGAGTTCTGCCGTGGTTTCCTCTGTGGTGGCCATCTCTGTGTTCCCTTTTCTTTCTGATGTACCCACGTTGCAAAATGCAACCACTGAGAGGATTAAAATCATTGCAGGCCTGCACTGGGAAGTGAATGCAGCAGTTTTGAGGTGCACTTGAGGAGATTCCTCAGCTCTTGGGGCATCCTGTGGCAATATCCCTAAACTGGGCCCAGGATTATTTTTTTAAGCAGAGGTTCTTTGTTGCCATCTTGGTCCCTGGGGGATCGGCCAGAGTCTGCTGGCTGCTGCATTCCCACTTTTTCCCCCTGGAGCACTGCTGGAGAGACCCTCACCTCATTTACACTCCTGGTGTATTTATTGTGTTTTTTGATGGAACAGTAATAACGTTTCTGGTGGTTGTGACACGACTGAGAACGAGGGGCCCTGACTGTGCTCCATCGATCGGTGCCTGCGAGCTCAGAAAGTCGATACAGGCTGCGGGCTCAGCCCAGGGCTGTGATCCAGGGCCACTGCTCAGGGAGAGCTGGGCTTAACCCTTGTGGCACTGCAGCCCTGGATCCTCCTGAAGGACCAGGGGCAGGCTCTGCAGCCTTGGTGTTGGCTTCCCACAGGGTGGGTGAGCTGGGCAAGGCCCCCGCTGTGTTTTGCAGCTTGCAGTGGTCCAGGGCTACTCAAAAGAGTTGTGGGGCTTCATCAGATTCTTGGTAGGTCTTCATCCTGCTTGGGTCCTGCGTGATATCCAGCTTCCTCTTCTCCTCCCTTGGATGTGCTGTATCTACTCCTGCATTCCTGGCAGGCTGGATGCTGCCCCTGGTGACAAGGGAGTGTGTTTCTGTCATTTGTCCAGGCAGATGCAGACATTTGCTGGCCAAGCTCCTCTTGAACAGCCCTGCAAAGCCAACCAGCAGCAGACACACTGTCCCTGACGATGCTGCTCCACACCCTAAAATGAAAGGAATAATTTGCATTCTAGCACAGGCAGCACATCCCGCTTTTCCAAGTGTCCAGAACAGAGTGTAATACAACACACTGTGCACAGAGAAGTGATGAACTTGCAGAGCCAGGAACTGCAACTGTATTAAAATACTCCTTTTCAATTAGAGCAGCTCCACTTTTAATTTGTTTATTATTAACCCTGTGCTCATGAATTTACATGACTTCCCTGTGTACAGGGAGGAACATTCCCTCTGCCTGCATCTGATAGAAAGACTTTTTATTTGCAATCAGGCAGGTGCACTGAATTAATGCAGCAACAATATACAGCTATGTTAATATTGGCCAACACTCATTTAGCTCTGGTTTATTCATCATGTCAGCTCGTTCATTTTTCCCAGTTATTTTACAACATGCACAGGAACTTGTGTCAATGGCAAAGCTGTGGAGCAGCCTGTTTGTGGGAGGTTTCAGAGGGCTCAGCTGAGGGGAGGGCGGTTTGGGATGACTTAGGCAGGTTTCTTTGAGCAGTGGGAAGAAGGAAACATGGCACTTAGGAGACTGAAGAGTTATTTCATGGGTACTCCAGACTGGAATGAAGAAAGTGGGAAAAATGTGTTGTTTTGAACAAGATAAGCTGCAGCATTTGAGCAAAATGCAGCTCCATCACTCTCCCCACTGTGTGTTTGGAATTTTGGAGTGGTCAGCACACCTTGAGGCAAGGCTGGTCACAAAACTATGGCTGTACCTTCCAAGACCATACAGTCATTGAGTCCCAAAGGGCTTATTCCCCTGGGGACAGTTTGGCACCTCAGAAGTGCAATGGGATCCCTGAAATCCTTATTTGGCTTCTGAAAGGCTCGATATTTTCAGGGTGCTGGTTTTCCCATCAGATGGCAAGTGCTGCCTTACCCAGCAGACCCCAAAAACTGCAAGAAAGATTCTTCTCTTATATAATTTTCTGACCAGGGCTGAAAATGGAACAGAAATAATCAGAGAGACACTCAGTGAATTTTGAGGCTCAGCACTGTGGGCTGTTGGGTACCACTCTCACTGCCTGCGACTCGAGGAGCCCCAGCACTAAGAGACTGAGGTCTCAGTTTAACCATTCCCTTGAAATATTGCACCAGTGTTTGCACTCAGCATGGCATTTTAGAGCACTGCACCAAATGAAAGTTGAAGTCCCCATCCCTGGCTGCCATATATCAGCAAATCCCTATTTACATAACGAGAGTGACACAGATTTACACCCTGAGCCTGGCAGGCTGCATTTCTTCAAGGCATTTGTGAATTTAAATTTACAAAGTGCTTTATGGGTTTGATTTTCCTCCCCTCCCTTGCCCCCCACTGATCCATCCCACAAGGAACAGACCTCCCACACCCAACCTGAAACAAAAAGAGGTATTTATGGATATAAAAGCACTGCATCAACATTTGTCGGGAGGAGCAAACACACACGGAGAGATAAACAAGCTCATTCCTGATCTGTCATATGCAGGACTGGAGTTAAAGGACAGGAGGGAGAGAAAAGAAAGTTTATTATGTAAAACAAGTCTGGCCTAAATTATTTATGGGGCTTCTGCTCCAACAGATGGGACTGGCCTCTGCACCTCATCAGCAGGGTCAGGGACTCCGGTGTCGGCCAGACTGAGTAAACAGCGCGAGCGCAACACCGTGAGCTTGTCTTGAAAAATGGATGGGCTGGTGTGTTCTGCAGCCTCCCTTTGCTGCTGAGGGAGCTGCTGGGGGTTTTTTTCCTGTATTTTTTTTTTGCTGATAAATCACTGGCTGCAGCTCTGGCTGCTGCAGCAGCGCTGGGAGCAGCGTTGTTATTCCGGGCTGGTTGCGGTGCGGAGCCGGGCTCCGGGTCCTTGGGGCTCAGGGTCTGCAGGGCAGCTCTGCCCTGTCATTGTGGTTGGTGCAGGTCCCACCACAGCCCTGTCCTGCCTGGGGCAGGGTGGAGTAGCCACAGCTCCTCACCCCCTCCCTGGTGCTGGGCTCTAATTTAGGGCTTGGATCTCTGGCTTGGGTGTTTTGGGTTCCCTTGTAAGCGGGAGACAATGAGGGAATTGTGAAGTTGAACAGGGCACAGAGGGAATGGGACCAGGAGGAGCACAGAGGTGTGAAATGCAAAGAGAACGTTCTGGAAGACAGTGGGGCAAAGATAAAACTCCAACTGTTTTGGTTTGGTGGTTTGGGTTTTTTTAATACTATGATTTTTAGGGACTTTTTTACCTATTTTTCTTTCCCTGATCCTTTTCCCACCTTTATCCACCTCCCTTTGCCTTGTGGGGTCATCATATGACTTTCTGTGACCCTGTAGTGTGTCCATCTCTGTCTGTGATTAGTGACAGGGTTTTGTTTTACTGGTTTTTTTACTATTGCACACACTGGAGGGCTTCAGACAAGTTGAAGAGAGTGAGAACTAACGTAGGTGTCTGTTGCTTGCCCTTCCAACAGCATTGGTTCTCTATAGATGGATTCATTATTGTCATTTACTAAATAAAGGAGTATCCAAATCCTCAATCTTGAGCTATTGGCCAGGCAAACTGATCTGTTTGGCCACAAAATGAGCACCAGGACTTATTTTGGCCTCGGTGGGATGTGGTCAAGTCACTCCTACCTTAGGCTGGTGTGAAAATTGCCATTAGACACACACATTGAGTAGTTGGACGTCATCCTCATTTGCACGTGGGATCATTGGATGGCTGTGTAAATTGGGGTTAATTTAAACTTTTTGTCAAGTCCACAGCTGGGAATACAGATAATCCATGGGCTGTCTTAGGAAAATTGGCCATATTTGATTATTTATAGCTTCATCAATAGATCTTTTACTGCACACTCGTTTCTTTAGTGCGCGTTAAAGACACTCGACTGATGTTAATCAGCACAGCTCCATTGAGATCCACAGAGCTTGGCTGATTTACAGCTGCTGACAGGATCACTCCATTGGAGAGGGAAGTGGCCTCACAGGACTTAAAAAAAAAAAAAAAAAAGGAAAAAAGCCCCAAGAGAGAAAAATGGAATGACCCAGATGACTGAACACTACAGAAATGAATTTATCTTGCTCCATTTCTATCTCACCCACCCTGAGTTAGGAAGTTTTGGGGGGGGGGGGTTTGATAGGTTTTAACAGATCCAACTAAATGTTGATTCCATTAACTTGCAACATGGCAGAAATTTTTGTTGTTCACTCAAACATTGCACGTGGCAGAGCTTGGAAATGCAGGGGCCAGGATGGAAGAAGAGGGAATTACTAGGAAAAGTCGTGTGGGCTTACAAATGCACTTCCACAAAATTTGTTGTGGCAGTGGGATGTCTACAAGGTCAATCCCTGTGTGTCAAGACAATATCATGACATATCCCTTTATAGCCACAGCTGCTTATGCACAGACATGATCAAAATGGTGCTATAGAAGTTTATTTTTATTTGTTCTTCTTGCAGGGACCACCTGGTCGCCCAGGTCTTCCAGGAGCAGATGGTTTACCAGGACCACCAGGGACAATGCTTATGTTGCCTGTAAGTACAAACATAACTTTAAAAAGTGTTTAAATTTGTCAGGTTTCTTGGCTTTGTTACTGTTCAGTGCCTGTTCCTGCAGAAGCCCTCCATCTCTTTCACACCAAGGGCACATTTTCCTTGAGTTAAAAGATGGATCCTGATGGTTTTCCTTGTAAATCTGCTTTTTGCAAAGCACTGTAATTTCTTCACTGGTCAAAAGTACCAGGTTAAAATTTCCAGAAGTTATGAGCAATCATAAAGTTCTTGGGATATCCTGAGTTGGAAAGGACCCACAGGGATCCAACTTCTGGCTCTGCACAGGACACCCCAAAAATCCCACCATGTGCCTGAGAGCCCTGTCCAAACACTTCCTGAACTCTGGAAAAGCTGAAGTTTTTCTGTCTGGGCACAGTGCTGGAGACAAAAACATATGAAGAAGCAACTGAAGACACTTCCAAGGGCCAAATTTCCATGCAGAACCCTCCCTCCTACAGTGAGGAATCTCTGATGGTCCTTCAAAGCCAAAATTATAAGCACCTGAACAAACTGGTCTTCTTTGATGACCAGTGGTTAATTTGTATTGTTTTTTGTCTCCTACATGAAGCCAGTAAGTACCAAATCAGCCTTTTTTGTCCTGGGATGCTGAAGGAATGGTTCTATTTTGTGTCTGCTTTGATGTGATCAAACAACCCAATGGAATCCAGCTGCTGAAAAGAAGTAGCTGGGTCTTGAAGGGAAGGAGCTTTTAGTGACAAACCTCAGCACACTTGTACAGGTTCCAAAGGGCTGGGTGAGCCTTGGGTAGGTTCCTGGCAGGGTTCCTGAGCAGGCTGGGCCAAGAGCTCAGCATGGAACTCAGCTGGCCATTACAATGCACTTGTTGGCCCCTCCAGAACCAACCATGGGCCTATAAATTGCATCTCTTTGAATCTCCTTGCCAAGTCAGCGTGGTCACACACCTAACACCAACCAGGGGAAAGGCCAAGGGAAAATGGAGGTGACAGAACCATCCAAGTAGGTTCTGCAGCCAGGAGTATCCTTCCTGCAAAACCCCAAGCACACAACTAAGGCAGGAGGAGGGTGTGTGCCCAGGAAAGTGGGGCTTTGGGGATGGAAAAGGGAGAAGGAAACATTAAATTCCTTCTCTTTCAAGTTTGGAAATAAAACATTAATGCCTGGGGTTTTTAAATCCTTTGGGTGCTGAGAGATCCTGGCTTGAACAATAGGCCAAGCTCTGGTTTTTGGAGCAAACTGCCACGCTTGAGAAACGCGGCTTTTGTCAGGGCAAACGTGCAGCTACAGCCAAATAACCTGATCCAACCCCATCTGCCCTGGGGTCTCCTGGCCAGCAGCATCCACACAGGGACTATCAGCCCTGTGAGAGCCGTGCACTGAGTTCTGAATGGTGGGTTTTGAGGTCCTCACGTGCAGAGCCCACAATCCCCCTCATTGTGTGTCCCTCCGAGCTGGCAGAGTTCGCTGTGCGGGTGCCGACGTGGGAAGTGCAATCGGTTTTTGTGGCTCTGAGCTGGGTGACCCGAGTGTGGTGGGTTAATGGGATGGTCTGGGAAGACAGTGATGGATTTGGGTCAGTCATGCTGAACCAAATTGTTTGGGAGTCAGGCTACTGTGAGGGTTGGGAGGACAGCAACCCGGTGACCTGCTTTCTCCATCTTGTCCCCGTCAGTTCCGCTTTAGTGGAGGAGGAGATGCTGGATCCAAAGGACCTCTTGTTTCAGCCCAGGAGGCCCAAGCCCAAGCCATCCTGCAGCAGGCCAGGGTAAGTGGTGGGAGGTGGGATGTCTCCTGCAGCAGGTTCTTGTAGAAGCAAAGGAAAACCAGAATAAATGTGTCAGAGGAGACATCTTCATACTTACACCCTTCGTGGTGGAGGTAACAACTTCTCATCCGAGATGGAATTGCTTGTGTGGCTTGAGGTGATTGCACCTCAATTTGGATTTTTATTAATGACCAGCGAGGGTCCAGGTCCCAGAAAGATGATTTTACATTGCCTACAGCCTTTGGACCAGACTTTTGCTGATTCCAGACGTGTTGGCTCCAGTGCTGTTTGTGCTGACAGTTTTGAGGGTCCATATGAACAGTTGTGAATGTGCTCTAGGGATTTCTTTCTTTTGTGTGTGTTTTTTTCCGCCCAATAAATCATAATAATTAAATGTAAGTCACAGATGGAAGCTGTTCCCAGCCCCACGAATCTCAGCAGGCAGATTTGTAATTTTCTTTAATGTATTTTTTTGGAAACATATGATGGCTATCCATGCAATCTTTTTTTCCATGGATGACCTTATTGATTGATGATCAAATCATCCATGGCTTACTGGTAACAAAAAGCTGGGCAGGCACATTCCCAGTACAGCTCCTGTTCCCTTCCTGGATGAGTGACTTAGTGCATAAAGCTTTGTACTCATCTGTTCAGAATAAAACTTTTTAGCCAGTGCAGCTTAGAAATTTTTCTTCCATGAGTGGTTTTGGTGGTTTTTTGGTTTTGGTTTTTTTTTTCAGTTTAGTTGTTTAACGTGGTCACTGCTGTGTTAAAAACAGAGATGCAAGAGGCACAATTCCAGCAGAAGGGAACACCTGGGGAAAGCCACAATGTTGTGTTTGCCCTGATCTTGCCCAAGAGGAACCGAAATCTGGCTGTTTAAGGAGGAAGCTCCCAAAGGGACACCCCTTTAGGACACTGCATTTGGGGACAGAGCTGAGATGTGCTCCTCAGGTCCAAAGGCCACATCTGCCTGCAGCTGGAATGTGCTGTCAGTTATTCAGGGCTCTTTGCAGTCACTTCAGCACAGACTTTTTGGGGCTGGGCTGCTGAAATGGGCTAAAAAGCAACTTATTTCACCCTTGAGTGAAATAAAATCCATTGGGATCTCCACCCAGCTGGGTGACACTCGCTGCTCTTGGGTTTATGACAAGGAATTTGGCTTAGCTTGGGCTATTCTGGATTCCATCCAACTCCCTTTTACAAGGGAGTTTGATTTTATACTTATTCAGGTAGAGCACAGGGCCTTGATTCCACCAGTCACTGCATTTTCCTGTCCATTAACTTTGTTCTGAGAATAATATCAGTGGATTATGTTTCTGGTGTTGCATTGTCAGTCTTAATTTCAAGCCTGCCTGTGGTTTTTCCATCAGCATTTTTTTTTGCTGGGAAAAATAATTTTTTTAAAAAAACCCAAAAACCTGATAAATATTGCATGAGAAGCACCTGCTTTCTCAGACTTTCTGGTTCTGTTCTTCTTTTTTTTCCTGCCTGTTGAAAATTGTGATTTATAGGGAATAAAAAAAAAAAAAAGAGCTCCTTCCTCCCACTCCAAGTCTCTTTCTTTTTTAAATTTTCAGGTTTGGGGGAAAAAATTTAAAAACCAAATAAATCCTGGGTAACTTTTGAGCTCTGGATGAAAAGCTGTGTATTTTTATAAAGGAAAAAATTAATTCCTTTGGTTAACTTCAACATTTTTGGCTGAAAACTTGGATACCAAAGCAGAAAAGGAAATAAATGTAATTTTTTGTGTGTGTGTGGTGAAGCTACAGGATATAGCAGGAATGGAAAAGGACTCCTGCAAGGGGGAGAATGCCTTCTTTCCTTTTTGGGTTTGTTTTTCTTGTTATCACTGCTGTTAATTGCATTATTAAGTTGATTTATTCCCTTAAAATTTGGCTTCCATTAGACACCAAACGTTATCCCAGCCAGCAGTGGTTCACAGCATCTCCCTTTTAATGGGGTGTTGTAAAAAGATGCCACATAATCCAGCATTTGTGCAATATTTATGCCATTCCAAGTGCAATCACGGGTAGATTTTAATTACTGGAGTACACAGATAATTACAACTCTTTGAAAGTGTTGAATTGTCACGAGGGAACAAATTGTCTGAGTGATGTTTTAAGTGTGGACCAGCTCCATTACCCGCCATGGAAATTACTCACTTGATACATGGTTACATGACTCCTTAATTATTGAGCTAAAAGCCCCCTGTTGCAAATAGAGCTGTAGTTCAGTTTGGACCATAAAGAAAAAATTCTCCTAAACTGAAGTGGGATCATAAATATTTATGTCCTCTCAGCAGACTCGTGCGCCAGCCAGGGGGTTTCATGGAATCATGGAATGCTTTGGGTTGGAAGGGACCTTAAGGATCCTCCAGGAAGGTGGGCAGGGACACCTTCCACTAGCCCAGGTTTCTCCAAGTCCCATCCAACCTGGCCTTGGACACTTGCAGGGATGGGGCAGCCCCAGCTCCTCTGGGCAAAGAGGAGCTGTTTGGAGTTGAAAGGAGCTGGTGGGGCAGGTTTGAGGTTCGTGGGTAAGTTCCCTGAGGATATGGACATTGCTCCAAGGGTTTGTGGTCTCGGGGCACAGAGAGACCGTGTGGCTGGTGGTGTAGTGGTGGCTTTGTCCCACTGGAGCAACCAAGCAGAGACACAGCTGAGCCTCTTTTCCCTTTGTGTTGCAGCTGGCGCTGAGGGGACCGGCGGGGCCGATGGGGCTGACGGGGCGGCCGGGCCCCATGGTAAGTGAGGGGACAGGACAGGAGGGAGCTCTGGAGTGTGGGCTCTGGGACACCTCCATGAATGGCTCTTTCTTTACATGGTGGGAGTCTGTTGTGGAGAAATGAAACTAATTGTGTTCTCTGTCCAAAGGGACCCCCGGGTAGTGGAGGACTAAAGGGAGAGGCTGGAGAAATGGGACCTCAGGTGAGTGGGGGCAAACAAAGGGGTGGAGCAGCTGTTGGGAAGGAGGGATTCAGTAATCCAATGCCAGTGGAAAGCAGGAAGGTGTGGGAACCTCTATTTTGCCTGTAAATGTCCCTCCAGGTGTCTGAATCTGGACAGGATTTTAAGCCAGCAGTGTAAAAGTCTGCAGGTGATATTCCCTTCCTGCAAAGACATCCATGAAGGGGTCCTGTAAATACAAGATAGCCTGGGGTATGGGGAGTTCAGGAATGCTCAGGAAGTTGTTCTTCCAAGCTGTAAATCCTGCAGTAAGGGGAAGTTCCCATTTTCTGCTGGTGGTGGACATGATTTATCTACCCTATGTGGAGCTGCTTGCAGGGCAAAAGCTTCCTCATGGATAAGTGCCTACAATTCCTGTCCAGAGATGCTCAGTCCTGAGCTTTCCCTGTGTGTTTGGAACTACAAGCTCTGCTTGAGGGGTTCACCTCCCACTTTGTAGCCCTGGTGACCCTGGCAGCCCCAGCAGTGCCTGATCTGGGCACTCATCAGGATCTGTTCCTTGTGCCTTGGGGTGATGGCATTTCATCCTCTCTCCTTGATGCCTTGCAGGGTCCACGAGGCATCCAGGGCCCTCCTGGTCCAGCAGGAAAACCAGGCCGCAGGGTGAGTGTCCTGGCAGCTGCTCTGACACTGCCTTAGCTACAATTTCTGCTGGAAACTGTTTCTGCTGCCAAACAATCCCCGAGCTCCGAGAGTGTTGCACAAGAGCCGGCTGGAGGCCAGTCAGGGGCTTGTCCAGGACCTCTCCGGACATCTGGACAGACAGGAATGAGGATGAGAGTTAAAAGCTGGGCAGTGTGGGGAGAACTGCAAGGCCACACGTCCCACTCTTTTTATCCTGGGTTGTTGGTTTTTTTTTTTTGGCTCTGCAGCTTTGAGGTTGTAGCTGCGTAAATGCCTTGAACTGGTTGGACAGTCCTCAAGGCTGGTGGAGTGTGAGGAGGATCCGGTGCCTGGGGGGGTTCTGGAGTTGGTATAAATCCTGCTCACTCGCTCTGCTGCCATCCCCAATGCTGACTTTTATTTTACACCGTCCTCTGCCTCCTCATCATTCAACTTGCCAGAGGAAGAAACGAGCAGGTCTTTTGTGTGACCCATTTCTGGCTTCCTTAAAAGAGAAACTATCCCATTTCAATTTGCAGACATCATCATTAGCATATCCTAAAGTGTGCTGGAAGATAATTATTTCAAATAAAAATCAATGACCATGTCCCAGCATCCCATGCAGTGAAGTAGCTTTGCTGCTGTTTGTCTCCTGCCTCTCATTAGCTCCGGGCTGAGCCTGGATATTGCTTCAAACACAGGGCAGGGTTTTTTCCCTCCCCAGCCCGTGAGATCCAACTCAAATAAACCCTCACTTTGCACAGATGTCCCTGTGGCCCCGACCCACCCTTTGTGTTTGACTTTGCTTGTCTCTGTTGCAGGGCCGAGCTGGCAGTGACGGTGCCCGGGGAATGCCAGGCCAGACAGGACCAAAGGTAGCACCACACATTTGTGTTTTTTGGGAATCTGCATCTGCTTTTTAGCAGGAATGAACTGAGGGACCTGTGGAGAAGGAGACCACTTTGTTTTGGAGGAGGTTGTTTAGAGGTGGTCCAGAGACTCCAGTGAAGTTATGCAAGTTGAGAGAGGGAGGTTAAACACATTCCTAGAAGGCACAATAGCAATTTTTCTTTTCTCTTTCTATTTTTTTTAATACAACTTTTTTTTTTTTTTAATTGCTGGATCCTCTTAAGGATGAAATATGCTCCCTTGCTTAAGAATGAAATATGCTGCAGTTGTAGAACAAATACTTCAGAACCCCAATTACAAAAACCAAACATGAATGAGTGGTTGGAACCATCCTAGAATATAACTACCAAAAACATACCTATTAACTGAGGGAGGAAATGCAAGAAGTGTGGGGAGGAATTCTAATCCCCTGTATTTTTGAGACAAAATCCCTTCATTCTGCTGGTATTATCAAGCAAGGAAGAAGCTGCTCCACTGAAATTGAATGCAGAGGAAGTTTGCTCAGGGAATCACGTCTTAGAAGGTTTAAGTACTTTATTATGTAGATACTTAAGGCTGGAATAGATGGGGGGTTTTGATACAGAGACAGGAGACTGCAAATCATTTATCCAGTAAAGTGCTTTAATGAGCGTCGACTGCCCTCAGAGGAGGGGATGCCAGGGAAGAAGGGAAACAGAATAACGAGCAGTGCTGGAAAGGAGAAGGAAATCTGCTGTGAGCAGAGGCAGAGAAATGCTCCAGGACCTGCCAAAAGGAGGGAGCTGGAGGTTATTCTGGGTGCATCCCAGCCAGCCTTGGCCAGCCCAGTCTGCCCTCCCATCTGCCCAGGTGTAATGGGATTCCCTTCCCTTGCTTTCCTTTCCTTTGGAGGAGGGAGGAGCTGGTACTATTTTAGCAATTCACGTACCATGAGTGTGTGAAAATACAAGTGGCTTCACTCCTTTACAGAGGAAGAGGGATTTTTCTGCTTGTGGGGCCTTGCTGGCTGTGACCCACGATTTGTAAACACCCCTGTGCCATCTCTCTTCTCCAAAGATCTGAGGCATTTGGGAAACAACTCTCTGTGCATTCCTGCCCTAATTTCATTAAGAAAACTTCCAGAATTTATTTACATATATTTCTTTCCTTGAAGAGTCCAGAAGGGTTAAAAAGGATGTATGGGATGGATTGCAGCAAAGCTCAGGGTGGTTGGGAACCTGTTAGTAGATGAGGAAACACCAGTGTCCTGTTTGTCCACCAGTAGATTGCAGTTTGTAATTCCACAGAATTAAAACTAAATAAATATTTGGACTACAAAAACCTGTCTAGAAGAGAGATGCTTTAGATCATGGAGAAGTCACCCAGAGAAACTCTGAAATCCACATGGAAAAGCAGTTAAACTGTAGGTGTTGGAGGAGTTTAACTGCAAATGACTTTGAGGTGGTTGGTTTTTTTTTCTTGTTTTAATCTATAACTTTGAAATCATCACTGCTCTGATGAAAGGTGAAGGCTGAATGTCTGAGGGAGAAAATCAATCCCTCCTTGACAGAGAAAAGAAGCAAATTGGAAGGATATTCAACTGCAGGTAGAAATGTGCTCTAAGCTGGTTTTTCTTTCAGGGTGACCGAGGGTTTGATGGCTTGGCTGGTTTGCCTGGTGAGAAGGGAAATCGAGTAAGTTTTCTTCCACTTGTCTTCTGGCCACTGGCTGGAATAAAAGCTTGGCAGGAAGAGGTGGCTGGGAGAGACTGGGAGGAGGGCAGCTGTAGCTGGGGACGAGCCACAGTGGTTTAATTAAGAGAGGAGGAGTGTCCCTAAGAGCATGTGGGATGTCACAGCATCCCTCCCAGCATTCCCATCCCAGGAAGATGCAGGATCCTTCTGGGATTGCTCAAAATTGGAATGGGGGGAAAATATTCCTTAACAAAATGCAAACTAAAAATTAAAGCAGGAGGCAAAAGCTGCTGTTAGACAGTGCAGTTGGGGATGGAAATTATCAGAAATTACAATGGGTTTAATCTCTTTGCTTTATAATTAAACAATGGGGGGATAAAAAGTGCCAGGAGGTGGTTATTTTGGCAGGCTGTGTGTCCCTCCCCTTCCTGGAGATGCAGCTACAGCTTTATAAAGCACGGGAGTGTTTGAGCAACAGAGATTGAATTGTGATTACAAGTTACACAGGGAAGGGAAGATGATGCCTGGGAGAGATGTTTAATCAGCCAGCACTGGAGTGGCATGGCCTGGGCACAGTAATGACTGTGTGCAGAGCACAAGTCCTGTTCCTCAGGGACATCCTCGGTTCCCAGTCCCCTGACAAAGTGTCACCACTAAATCTCATGAGCTGCAACCCTCGGGGATGAGTGTGTGGGTGCTGGAGCCCATGAGAGGTAGAGGGGGGCTGGTGCTGCTTTAGGGAGCAGAGACAGCAGCTGTGAGGGTAGCACAGACATAGAAGTCAAGTCTATCACTTGGTTTATCACCATTCCCTGATGTTTTCCATTGCCAAACTGCTTCTGCCTTCTCTGACACATTCTCTGCCTTTCCTTTATAGGGTGAGCCAGGCCCCCATGGACCCCCAGGGGCACCTGGAGAGGATGGGGAGAGGGTAAGTCTGTCTGTGGATTCAGCAGCCCTTTGAATTCCTAAGGAACCCCTGTAAACAAGAAGCAGATGCACCATCAGCCAGAGACGTGGCAAGAGCAGCCGGCACACAAGACCTTGGTCCTCGTGCCCTGGGGATGCTGCTGGTGGCTGTGGAGGGTGGGAAGCACAGGAAGGAGCTGGGAGTGAAATGAAAAAGAAGAATTTGGTTTTAAAGATCTGGTCAGAAAACTCGGGTTTTGTTAAAGGAAAAAAATGATAACCCAAGAAAAACGTGAGCAAAGTATCACTTCTGGTTTCCTAAGACCCAGCGAATCGTAGCGAAACTCAGGCAACAGAAATTCCAGGCAGATGTGGGAATCAAAGATTAAATTGTTCACTTCTCTTTCCACTCTGTTCAGTCAATAATCAAAGGTCTCTAGCAAAGCTCAAACTAGAGTGATTTCAGCTCCAGAGAGCCTGGTTTAAAGGGAGAGATTGAAAACACTGAGCCCGTGGGTGTGAGGAGTGTGTGGTTTAACCGGAGGAGCCACTAAGGATTTCCCAGGCTGTAATCCCCTTCCACGATATTTTCTTTCCACCTTTGGCTATTTGTTTCCTCTGTAAAGCTCAGATAATAACACCTTCCTCGCCACAGGGCTGGGAGGATTAATTAGTTGCGGCTCTAAAGTGCTTTGAAGTTGAACAGAGCGAACCCGTGTCTTGCGGGGGAAGAACGAGTGTCTGGAGAACTTTAATCCTAAAAGAGAAAAAGAAACCATTTGAGGTGTGCAGAGAGCATGGAGGGCATAACTGAGAAGAAAAGCGTGAATTTTATTAGCAGAGGAGGAGGCTTTACAAGACCTGGCTGGTGGGATTGATTTCCTAAGAGAGAACCTCAGGTTTTGGGTTGTTTAAAACAACTCAGGGGAAGAACCATCTAAAAATTTTGGGGGTTTGTTGGAACATCATCAAGATATGGGAGTAAAGGGATGAAGAATGACCCCTTTAATGCCTCTGTTTTATCTGAGGAGCCCTAATTTGGCTAAATCACTTTGCCAGGGTGTTGCTCCCCTACAGCCTTGCCATTCAGTTTGGTATTAAATCTCGTGGTTGTTGTCTCACGTGCCCTGAATTGTTTCTACAATGTCTTGTCTGGTAGCAAAATCCATCTTTATGAACATCAACATGAATTATGAAGCATCCTTAGAGCATTTCTAATCCCTGGTAAACTCTGCACACAAAGCATTAGTCTCCAGGCTTACAAGGCCTTCCTCATGCACAGATTCCCTTCCAGTCCTCCAGAGAAGCTGTTTCTCTGTGTGAATATTATTTAACAGGAACCAAACACCTGTGATGTGACTGAAATATAACTGGTTTATTCTGCTCTTGCTTCTTCTCTCCTTTTCTCTGCTGCTGAACAGGGAGATGATGGAGAAGTTGGACCCAGAGGTCTTCCTGGAGAACCTGTGAGTATCTTCTTCGTTGCCTTCTTGTACTGCAGCACTGCTTTGGGCAAGGTCTTGATGTGATAATGGTGTTTTTAGGAATCCCATGGGGCAGCTCTCCTGGTACTAAGCAAGACCCTTAAGGTCCTGCAGGGATTGAGCTTCTCTTTCTTGAAAATCCACATGAACAGTTTAGAGATTACCTGTACTGTAACAACTCTGGTTTGCTTGTTTTCACTAAGACACCCACCACAAAGAGAAGGTGCTCTGGGGTTTTTTGTTTGATTGGGTTTTTGTTGGTTTTTTAATGAACAAAATTCTTGTTGATTTTGTTTGCTCACTGTCTGGTCTTTGAAGAAACTTTAACTGCAAATGTAAAGTTTAGCTTAGATTACTTTTACACTTCTCCTACCTCTGCTCCTCTTCTTGATTTAGGATTGAGGTAAGTAAGCTGGGGTAGAAATTAGACGTGGCAAACATATATGAAATACAGGGTTTTTGAGTTTTCATGGCAAATTTCAGTGAGAAAAAGCTTTGTCTGCTATCCCAGGGCAGTGGCAGCTTCACCAGGTGGCTGCTGAGCACTTTGTTCTGTGCAGTGTTAGTGATCCCTTATAAACCTCAGGATTGAACTCAAGGGCACTTTTAGCCCTCATAGCAGTGGGGTCAATATTCTGCTCACAATGCACAAAACTTCATCAATCTGCAGTTTGTTTCTGTTTGGGCTCCCACTGATAACAGCTGAACCAGAAGTGGGAGTTCCTGGTATCAATAAGGTTAAAGGAGATGTCAGTGGTGTTGGACAAAAACCATTGGACCAACCCAAAGAAACTCTTTCACAGAGTATCCCATTGAAAAAAAAACATTTGAGTTGTCAATTAGATACCCTGAAAAGGCATTTTTTTCCCACTAATAATAATAAGAGTATTTCTTTCTTTACTGGCAGCAGCAAGCCCTGCTTCTGGCTGGGTGCAGATTTTTGTGTGCAATACAGTTGTTGGCTGCTTATTTCATCCAAAATGCATTTCCTTTGTTATGAAAAGAACATTATCTGTCATTTACCGTGGGCTTTGCTTTCAAAATGTCTCATTTGCTTGTTCTAAGGCCCGGCATGGTGGCCCGAGAGTAATTGATGGGAATTGTTGGACACAGTTCATGTGAGGAAGGGAAGGGTTGGCATTTACAGACTCACTGCAACTAAATTATAGACAAGATGTCTGATTAACTTCTGGGAAAGATTAATCAACTCAGCTATCTCCTTAGCACATGTCTAAGCAATAACTTATGGGTTATTAACTTCTTAAAAGCTTTTATGTGCTCAGGTAACACAGCAACAAAAGAGGAGCTTAAATGATGGTAATACACACAGGGAAGTTTATTTTTGTTTCAGCAATGTGAGTAAAAATACGTGGGGTGGCCAGAATAAAGGTTTCAATTGCATTACAGGAAGCTTTGTCCTAAATATAAACACCCTAAATCTGTGTGTTTTTCTTTTTCTCTGCCTTGAGCCAAAGGAGGGTCTTTGGTGACTGAAACTAGTGGTGGGACTTCAAAATGGGTTTGTCTTCATCTTGCTCCATTTCCTTGCAGTTCCCATCAGTGGACACCAGCAGAATTCCTACTCTGTTTGGGTCTGTGCAGCTCATGGATTTTTCAGTGGCTGGGACAGACCCTTTGGTTGATGCATCCAGTTTTTGCTGCAAACAGCATTTTTTGCAGGATCAAAATCCCCACAGCCTCCAGGATCAGACACTTTATTAATGTAACATTACCCTGTAACATTTCATTTAAATTCCTCGCTTCTCTCTGCATCATAAAAAGGGGGACATACAATATTTGGGCAAACAGATGAAACTGCTCATCAGTCATGAACGATTTTCCACCATGACAATGGTCAGAAAGGGCCATTTAAAAGATGTTTAAAAGATGAACTCTCAGACCTGCAGTGAGTGCACACAGACTGCATCCCTTTCCCTTCACTACAAACCCCCCTGAAGGCTGGAGGCCCAGGAGGTGCTGGGATGTGCTTTGCAGAGCTTCCTATTGCAGGAATGCAATCCTGCTGCCATGTTTCTGCTTATTCAGTGTGATTCTCCAATCCTACCAATTTCTCTGAAAATGACACTAGGTTAAATGTGGTGGGAAAGCTGGAAATGGAAAGGAAACACCAGGATACCAAGAGTCCTGACTGGTTAAAGCTGAAGAACCAAATGGCTTTGAAAATGTACATTTATGCTGCAGGCTGAAAACCTTTCCCAGCCTTGCTGAGTTGTATAGATTGTTGATGATAAAAGCTAAATCTGGAGAGATTTTGAAATGCTGACCCTAGCAATCCATTAGTTTATCAGGTCATCCTTCATAATATTCCCCATCTAGAATGACTTGGCTGCAAAGTGTTTTGCATCCTTGTGTGCATTACAGGGTAATCCAGGAATATGATTGAATTAATAAAAACGAGTTTGTTCAAGCAGGTTTTCTTCCAACCCAAAGAATATATGCCTGTGCCTGTATTATTTATCTTCACAATTCAAGGCTATGTGCACACAGGATTTCTCCCCCACCAGTTTGTAAGTCAGGAAAGCTGCTGTTGCTGCACTGCCAGCCCCGACGTGTCCCTGGGCAGTGCAGTGCTCAGCCAGGCACGAGCTCATCCCAATCCATGCTCAGGGGAGGGGGCAATGGGAATGCTTTAACCCTGTTTGTTTTCCCTCCCACAGGGGCCCCGAGGACTGTTGGGACCTAAGGGGCCACCAGGACCCCCGGGGCCACCGGTGAGTTCCTGGGGCTGCTGCCCTGCCCGAGCCTTGCAGACAAAAACACCCCATCCCCATCAGTCATTCAGGCAGATAAACCAGCTGCATGATTTTCCACATCTGTGCAATGAAAAGCAGTGGTATTTCAAAGAAAAAAAGATGGCTCAGAGTCTCTCTTCTCCCCCATTTCCAGTGGTGTCACGTCCATTTAGGGCAGCCAAAGATTTGGCCCACCTGAGTAAATATTAATGCCTCGCTGGGGCTGAGAGGGAAGAATGGGAGTTATTAACACAGTGGCTTTGCTTTAACTTTAGCCTGAGGGCTGGTGAGGCTTTAAAGCAGTTTGTTCATATTTTGGGCAAAAGCTGAGGAAGGAGCACGTTGGTTTGTATTCAGGAGACAAGTCACCTTATCCCTGGAAGTGCTGATGCAGGGGATGTCTCCCTAAATCACTGCTGCCTGCTGGAATCCCACAACTTAAAAACCCAAACCCTGCTGGAGCTGAAGGGGTCAGTGTTTAATGGGGAGCGTTGTGAAGCCCTTAACCTCTCCTGGGATGTGGAGACATCTTTGCCGGGAGCTCCCAGACCTGCTGAAATTTAATGAGGGGAAATTTAATGCAGGATTTGCTCTAAAGCTTTCTCCTCTCCCACAAATGTGATGTTATACCCAGATACCTTGTGCTGCCCCGCAGCAGAAGATTAGCCTGGAGAACAGAGGGCTCAGGGAGAGTTTCTTGCTCTCTATCTGAAAGGAGGTTGTAGTGGGGTGGGTGTCAGCCTCTTCTCCCAGGTAACAAAATCAGAGGAAATGGTCACAAGTGGCACCAGGGGAGGTTTGGATTGGTTATTAGGAAAAATGTCTTCATGGAGAGGGCTGCCAAGAATTGAAATGGGCTGCCCAGGGAAATGGTGGGGTCACCATCCCTGGAAGTGTTAAAAAAAATGTGAACGTGGCACTTGGGCACACGATTTAATGGTGAACGTGGTGGTGGTGGGTTGATGGTTGGACTCAATGGTCTTCGAGGGTTTTTCCAACCTTAACAACCCCATGATTATAAATCAGTGCCAGGGGGACATCTGCAGCTGACCATGTACCATGTTATCCCCTCAGGGAAAGTTTGACCCCAGCTGCCTTTTGGCTCGAGGCAGCTCAGCTCTTTTGTCTTTACCTGCTGCCTGGTTGAATGATGCCTTGCATCCCAAGGCAGGTGTTTTTTCCCGTTTTCCTTTGCTGCTCTGTGCCTGTTTGCTGTCAGAGGCAATCCAGCTGTGGTATTTAGCCAGGATTTGCTCGACCTGGTGCTGATTCTGCCTCCCAGGCAGGTTAGACCAGTGGGGAAAGCACTGAAATGAATTTTTGAAGTGTAAACTGGATCCGTGGAATTGGCTGCTCTACCAAACACCTTTAAAAAATTGCTCCCTTTCCACGTGGCCCAAAGGGCCTCTCAATGTTTTGCTATTTTTCATGGCAATTTCCCTACTTTTCTGGTGTAAAATAACGAGAAATTTTCTTACTGCTGTTTTTTTAAATCCTTTCTCAGGGTGTGGCTGGTATGGATGGACAAACAGGTCCCAAAGGGAATGTGGTAAGTTCTCACTGCAAATTTTTACAGGCAGCTCAGATATATGGAGCAAAATGTAAAATGTACTCTATTAGATTAGATTTGCTAATTGCTTTTAAGCCTGGTCTAGATTCCTATCAGAGCTTGTGAAAAACAAGGAGAATATCTTCCTACAGCAAATGGATGTTAATTTATTGTAATTTCTGATGGAATTACACATTATTTCCCCATGAAAGATGAAACATTTTCATCGAGATGTGTGCTGGTCTAATGAATATCAAAATACAGTAATTTAACCAAGAGGAAAAAAAGTATCTTTATGTGCCTCGTACTCTGCACGGATCGGATGGAATGGATTCCCTGGAGAAGAGCTGATGCAGAGCCAGGTAGTGTCAGAGCCTTGCTCAGCTCATTTGGGCTGCAAATCCCTGTGGAGAAATGAGTGTGCCTGGAAGCAACTTCACCCCTCCCTATCCCACTGGGAGAGAAGCTGTTTCCAGGAGCTTTTGGTTACTGCCAGAAGGTTAGAGAGGGTTCAAGCTGCTGTGAGGGTGTGGATCTGGGGGGTCAGGTCTATCCAGGCAGTGGGAACACAGGGACAGGGTTGGGGGATCCAGGGGTCCGTGCAGGGCAGGAGTCGTGGTGCCTGAGGACACGCTGGCCTTGCTCCCACCTTTCCTACCTTCATCTCTGCCCTTGTCTCTCCTCACAGGGTCCTCAAGGTGAGCCAGGCCCTCCAGGACAGCAGGGTAACCCAGGTGCTCAGGTAAGAGCAAAACTCCTTTTCCATAGGTAAGGAAAAGGAATGACAATTTAGCACGAGCTTCACTCCCCTGCCCGAGACGGGACCAGCAACAAGGAGATCTGCTGGGAATTGGCTTGGTGATACACTGCTGGTCCAAAACCTTCCTGAAAATGCTCCCAGCTTCAGATCCCCCCAGTTCTCACGCTTTTGCTGTGTGTTGCAGAGCCAAGCCCAGGTCTGAGCTGTCCCTTTGGCCGAGTCACAGCTTGTGGCTCATGTCTGATTTTTAGCATCCCACAGTCCAGTTGCTCCACAGCCAGCTGGGTAATACAGATGTCCAAGCCTTGCTGTCAGCCTTCTCCACAGCTCTCAGAGAGTTTTGCTCCTCAGAGCAGCTCTGTTTCCACCCTGCTGCCCATGACCAGGTGGAGCAGCTCCCCCAGCTCTCTGGAGGAGCCACACTGTGCTAAAAAGGGATTTCATCGTCCTTCACAAGACATTTTGAGGATGAATAGATCTGGGGAAACCCCCAGCCATCACAGGCACTAGAATAATGCTCAGCTGAGGCACTGCCAAGATGCATTTGGAAGGAATAACTTATTCCTTAATGACTCTATTTTATATATTTATTTCTTTTTTGCTTTTCACAGGGTCTTCCAGGTCCACAAGGCGCGATCGGTCCCCCAGGAGAGAAAGTACGTTTCAATATTGCAGCTCTGGCCTCAGACAACTGTTGCCATTGATATGCATTTGCTCCCTCAGCTGCTCCTTTGCCCCATATGCAACATCTGTTTGCAGCTGCGTCCATGAAAGTCTAATGCCTCTCATTCCAGACAGAGGAGAGATCAAGACAGCACGGTTTACCTCGAATTCATAATATTTGCATTCATTTCCCCTCTGAGGAGAAACATTTTGAGGGCAGCCTATGGTAAAACATTAGGAGAGGACTGAAAATTGTCTTTTTCTGTGGGCTGAACGTTTTGGATGGTAATGGGAAGAGCCCATGGATTTGGCTCCCTCAGCTGAGTTCCCCTCCCTGGGCCTCTCTGATTTTCTGTGGCTGTTGCTGTGGGTTGGGTGCTGGCCTTGGCTCCCCCCAGCAGCCCTGGGACCATCAGATTCAGAGAAGGGCAAGTTTTGCCTACAGAGGGGTCCAGGGCTTTGCTCAGCTCCCACTGAGCAGGGACAAGTGTCTGCCCTGGTGTGTGCACTGGGAGGAAACTCTGCTTGTGTGGAGTGGACTCCAGTTATCAATAATTCCCCTGCAAAGGAGCACATTAAATTCTGTCAGATAAGTGGCACTTCCCAGTGGAATGAGAAATCAGGGGCTGCTGATTAAAAGGCACTCACTGAGCTGTGTTAGAGCAGCAAGTCCAGTCAGTTGGGGCAGCTCCTTTCCTCCTTAATCACCTTGAGATTTGTCACCAAAGAATGGGCATTTCTTGATCCCATGACCCCAGAGTTTGACATCCTCCACCTTGTCCTTGTGTCCCTGTGCAGCATCGTGTCCCTTTGGCAGGACACAGGTGGTGCCCCATGCCCTGAGCTCTCAGTGCTGTGTCGTGTCTGCGTGTGAGAGGTGCCAGCACAGACTCTGCAGCACCTCAGGGTGCTGGAACAACTCTTACCACAGCAATAAACAGACTCCCTACAAGTCATGGAAGCTTTTCCAGCAGACTCATGTCTGTGCAGCCTTTCACAGGCAGGAAAAGCAAGAAATGTGGCTGCAAATCCCTGTCCTCTGATGCTCTGGAGACTCTGACCTCTGAAGTGTTGACTTTCTGTTTGTTTTTAGGGGCCACTGGGCAAACCTGGTCTCCCTGGCATGCCTGGGGCAGATGGGCCTCCGGTAAGTCATCCTTTCCTAGTTCCCTGCTTGGCACTGGGACTCATCCTGCCCCATCCACCCTGGAATGGACCTTGGGCTTGTGAAATTATACCCACATTGTGGTAGAACCCCAGCCAGCAACCAAACCCCACACAGCCGCTCCCTCACTCCCCCACCAGTGGGATCAGGGAGAGAATGGGAAGGGTAAAAGCTGGAAAAGTCATGAGTTGAGATAAAAACAGTTTAATATGGAATCAAACAGCACAGCCCACAAGGTCAGGCTCACCCTTGCCCTGTATTGGCTGGTTTGGGAAGCCCCATCCCTGCTCCCAGCTTTGCTCACCCTGGGTGCTTCTCACCAACCCCTCAGGCCTCTCTTTCCCTTCCACCTGTTTCTCCTTTCAGTTCTCCAAACTTTGGCAGCTCCCTGAGGCAGGGACAGGTTTCTGTGTGTATTTATGCACACCCCAGCACGTGCCTGGGGTGCTCCTCCCCTCTCTCAGGGCTACCAGGCACGGCTGCACAGTGGTGATAAGAGCAGGGTGAAATGACATGTCACTGTTCTATTCTTGCAGCTTCCTCCTGTAATCCTGCCCTAAACATAATTTGCTCCTTTGCTCTCGAAATCGATCTTAAAAATCTCTGGCCTTTAAACCTGAGCTCATTTTTACCCATCTCAATGCCACCTGGTTTTAAGAATGAAAAATGTAAAGGGGTTGCATTCTGTCAATGCAAATGCAGAGCACGGCCAAAAAAGAAGTGAAAAAAAAATTACATTTCCCACTCTGGGATTATCATTCCTACCGGGGGCACTTGGAACATCCTTACAATTGTTAGCTGAGTCAACAGAGCAGCTAAAGCAAAGCCCAGAACATCTCTAAATCTGTAGTTTTTGATGTGAAATTCCTGCAGCAGCCTCCAGGGAGGTTCTGCTGGAGAAGCCGCCGGGTCTATTTTTGTGCAGCCTGGAGGATGTGTGAGACCTGCAGGCTGAGCACAGGTGGGGGAACGTTGTCCTTCCCCACAGGTAGACGTGTGGATTTGTGCAGATTCTGAGCCTTTGGGAGCACAGGGGTTGCTCTTTCTGAGGACAAAAACATGCCTGTGTCCTATTTATAGAAAGCAGTGTTGGAAGGCACCTGAAAATCCCCGAGGGTCTGGCTGTGTTTCATGTGGGTTTCATGAGCCCCTCTGTGCACTGATGCTCTTGGTGATGTTTAAACTCACAGGAAAAACTGAGATTGGACTTTCTCCCACATGATTTTTTTAATCTAAAAATGACAGCTGTCGTTTGGTTTCTTTATTAATCCAGCTTATTTTATGAAATGCAGCTCATCTGACATTCCCACTCTGAATCTGATGATGGAAAACACTCTTAGAATTTTCTTTGTTATAGTGGCAGAAATTCACTGTTGTATTTAAAGGAAAGAGTTCATAAATAAAGAATCCATTGAGTGCAGGAGTTCTGAGTGGCTTTAGAGCAGCTAAAGCAGTTTTCATCATCTTTATAAAATGAAGGTTTCTGGGTGTAAAGCCCTTGCAGGGGTTATTTCTGTTGTACAGACATTGCCAACCCTAGACTCACCTTCCATCCTGGTTCCATTTTGGATCCAACAGTAGGAAAATCACTAAAAACTACTTTCATGGACTTCCCTAATTTCTCACCAATCCTCCAAACTGTATCTGAGGCAATGCACACGTTTGTTTTCTGCTGCAGAAAGAATTCCAAAGGCTACTGATGAGAATGTGTTGGAAACTCTTGGATGTTGAGTTATTCAGCATCAAATCCCAAGAGGAATGCTGGCCAGCATCCAGCCTGCCTCTGTCTAGCAGGGATGCAGGTTAGCTGAGCATTTGTCATGAGATCTTGTACTGGACTCCAGGAATTAGGAATTTAATGAGGGGCTCTGACCAGTCTGGGCATCTTGTGACCTCCACAAGTTTGCTGACACATGGACTTGATTTTATCTGTTTTCCTATCTGCAAAATTCAAATGCTGCTGAACTCACCAAGCTGTTCAAATACACAAAGAATATTGAAAAAATGGTTTGTGCTTCTCTGCTGAAAACTGGGGAAGAGCAAAAATATAAATAACCAGGTAGAAAACTGCCAAGGACCCAACTGCTGCTCTCTTCCTTTTGGGAAAAACTTACTCCTGCAAGATGGTTTCAGGGGGGCCACTTGTCTCAGTAGGAGCTTCCCGGGGAGCAACTGTTCTCTGACAAACAAATCTCAGCTGCCAGAGCAGCTTGTTGGTTTCTGAGACGTGCACTAAAGCCAAAACCCTCTTCTCTTTGTCTCTTTTATTAACAGGGTCATCCTGGCAAGGAAGGTCCTCCTGGAGAGAAGGGCAGTCAGGTAGGTGTCCATGAGACCCTCATCACTGCTGAGGGGAAGGCCCTGGATCTGTGAGGAGACAGATCTCCATGGGGCTGTGGGAATGGCTGGGCAGGCTGGGACGTGGGGCAGGGGAGGTGGAAAGAAGCAAATCTGGCTGAAATTTGGAAGCTGAACCCAGATTTCACCTGCTTGGTTGACTCTTCTGGTGCTTGGGTGGGTGTTTTCCCAGCTCCTCCCAGCTGTCCTGCCAGTGAGGCTCTGTAGCACAATGGACAGAAAAACCAACCCTGGTTTTCTGAGGGAAGCCTTCTCTTGACAGACACAAATAAACATCTTTTGTGGCACAGGGAATGCAGAAAATAGCCCTTTTTTCCAAAATTATTACTATTTCCTGATCTCCCTTTTTCTTCTGCTCCCCCTCAAAGTCCCTCTTTAACAATATATTTGAGATTATTGCTGGAGGCCAGAGTCCATCTGTCCAGGAGATTTACCATCTGCATTCCTGCTGCCTCCCATTCAGTCAAAAAACATTACATTTGTCAAAAGTCTTTGATTAGAGCTCTGGCTTGATGGACATCTGAGGCTGCTGGTGCTGCCAGAACACAACCACTTATCCGCCTGGTGTCACACAAAGCTGAAAATTCCAAACTCTGCAGAACACAGGAAGCCACTAAATGGTGGTGGTGGTGATGCCTGTGCTGGAAGACGTTGAGCAAATGTCAGGGAGGTGATTTTGGAGCAGCACTCTTTTCCACACCCTCTCCTTATCACTGCACCTTTGTTGTGGGGTTGACATGTTTTTCTTTTTGCATTCTGTTCCCCTCAGGGTCCCCCAGGCCCTCAGGGCCCCATCGGTTACCCGGGACCACGCGGGGTCAAGGTAAGGAGGGCACAGGAACAGTGTCCATGGCATTGCTTGTCCAGCTGGAGCTCTCCAGCTTGTTCTGGAGGTGGGCAGGTGTCCTACCAGGGCTCTTAGGGCCACCTCAGTGACCAACAGCATTTATTTCTTGAGCGAGTCTTGGTCCAGCATCTTTTCCCACCCATGAGGATTCCAAGTTCCCTGCTCCCCAATAACCCCCTCCCCAGCATTGTTCAGTGCTTTGGAGAGATTCCTCTTGTAACTCCCAGTGATCATGGCTCGATCCCATTCCCACTGTTTCCAGTTTACAACCAAAAGTAAATCTCAGGCAGAATGTGAAGACTTTAACAAGCCTGGTTAACAAAACAAACCATCCTGTTACTAAAACAAAGCGAGCTTTTCATGCTCCTCATCCAAAGCCTTGTTAGATGCAGTTTGTGCATCTCAGCAATGAGCTTTGTCACTAGATTGAATTCCAGCTTTTCCTTGCTCCTGCTGCCTGCAGCCCTGCATGCTGATAACAAGGCAGTGGGGTTTATTTCCCCCATTCAGCCCTGGCTGTTGTACCCATCAAGATGCATTAGCTGAGGTGCAGATGCATCCTGCATCCCAAAGGTCCAATGAATCTGCAGGGATCTGCACTAGCAGGTACAAACACAGCTTGGGAACTGCCTAGAGGTGAAGAAATAGAAATGGGATTGTAGAAATGGGAAGCGTTGTTGCACATCACCATAATTAACAGCGATTTTTAGTTTTTTCACTCTGAACTGTACTGATACCATTGTAACATCTTGTTTTATCTCCTGCAAGGGAGCAGATGGAGTTCGTGGGTTGAAAGGCACCAAAGGTGAAAAGGTGAGTTTATGCTGCACATTTGGGTTGAATTTCTAAAGCCTCTGAGCGTTGTTGCAGATGGATCCCACAGGAAACAGAGTAAAAAATTTTCTCCTGCACAAGGGGTTTCTGTTGGACAAGAGGTGGGACTGAGCACCCAAAGGACCCATAACCTCATTGTTTGTGGGCTGGGTGCAGAATGGACAGCCCAGAATCCAGTGTTGGGATGATTTCCTCCTGACAAATTTGTAACCGGAGCTATTCCATGGAGCCTGAAGGGTTTGTGAGGGTTACAGCTGGATAAGAGTGCACAGAGAGTCAACAGAGTGTATCCCTGCATGTCCCAAAGATGCACTTGGTTTCTCCCAGAGGAAGAGCAGGAGGCAGAGAAAAATCTTACTCAGTCCCATAAACAAATCCCTGTTCCTTCATCCCTGTCCCCCCCCAGCAATTCAGCAGCAAATCCAGCAGTTTTAGCAAGGGAATCCTTGCAGGCACCTTCCAAACTTTAAAAGTCTTTCTGGGAGCTGTGTCTTCATTGCCTATCAGGGATTAGCTGTAGGATGAGATACATTATTGATTGGAGCTCTGCAATTAAATCTTCTTGGCTGAAAGAAATACTGCCAGTGTCCTAGAGGCTGCCTGGGAGCCTGGTGTAAAACCTCCTCCAGGAAAAGGAAACCAGTTGTACTCCAGAACTAATTGGTTCCCAGTACTGCCAAGGTGGTGTTATTCACATCAGGCCAGATTTGTGGTCTTGGCTTGCAGCCAGGATGGGATGGAGGGAACTCTTGTTGGGATCCCTTGGGATCAGCCCCAGCCTGGCTGGGTTTCCATGCCTGTTTGTTCACACCAAAGAATTTAGAGGAGCCAAAGCCATGGGCAGCGTGGGGACCTCATGTCACCCTGAGCATTGAATTTAGAGACCTTTTTTTTCCTGTTTTTTTCCCCTTTTATACACCTTGTCTGATTTTTTCCCCCCCTCTCTCCATTATTTAGGGTGAAGATGGCTTCCCTGGCTTCAAAGGTGATATGGGCATCAAAGGAGACCGGGTAAGAGCCTGTGACTGATGTGATCCTGTTGTGCTTTGCTTTTCAAACCCGTGTGTTAATTGTTCAAAGGCAGTTCAGGAAGGTGGGCTCCTGTCAGAACCCTTTTGGCACATCCAAACTTGAGTCAGGAGTGCAGGAGTTTCATGTTCACCTCGAGCACAGCAGTTGTGAAACCCTGAATTTTCTGATCTCACCTTGAAGGTAAAATAAGCCTGAGTGGCAATGGAGAGCCCTGTCTTGCTGCTTTGACTGCAAGGAATGCTGTGTAATCCAGCTGAATCATATGTTTATTTTCAGCATCTCTTTTCCCCCCTAAATTTCCATGTAGGGCCTGGTAGGCGTCTTTATTTGCTGTGCCCAAGGTGCTTCCACACCATCCATGGGAAGTATAAAATTACCAGGAACACATTTAATTAAAACCAGAGCAGTGCTGTGGAAACTGCTGAGGGTGGAGTGTTGTGTGAGACTTGATTTTCAGAGCAACAGGATTCCCAAATCCCTCTTGGATGCAGGCAGTGGCTGCAGCACTTGGCTTCACAGCACTTCTGTCCATCCTCTGTGCCCAGTCCTTGTCCCCTCATGAAGTGATGTAAAGCCTGGGGCTTGACGGCCCTGAGCTCTGAGACCCTCCCAGGGACCCAGAGAGCTCTGCCATCATTCACTGCCATGTTTAAAGGAAAAATTAATGTCTTGTGTGAAGGCTTGTAAAAGTAGACATCAAATCCTCCATTTCTCCTGGTGTTTAATTGAACATTTAAATCAAAAGCTTCCTCAGCCCCCACTTCTTGCCAAGGACTGAAGGTGACACCTCAGGGAGGCGACTCCTGTCCTCACCATAAGCACAAGATCCTTCAACCAAAACTCAGCCTCCAGTTCCCCCCACGGAGCTCTTTGTGCTCCACGAGGAGCAGTGAAAGCAGAAGGGCTACTCAAGAGCCTCCTGGCTAAATCTCTGTCCACCAGCTCCTGGAGGAGAAGGCTGCCTGTGTTCCCAGCATGGAGGCATCTCTTGTTACCCTGAGTGACAAAGTGACAACTGCTGTCCTGTGAGCTGGAGCTGGCAGTGTCACAATCCCTGTAAACAGCTCAGTCCTCTCCACTCTCTGATTTCCTAATGATTTACAGCACAAAAGCTCCAGTCCTCTCTTTATTCTCCAGTTGCCTGGTTCAGCCCTCAATTAAACACTTCCCAGGGCTTTGCTTGCACATCAAACCACAATTTGGGGAAGTGGGAGGAGGGTTAAAGGGTGTGTTGCAATCAGAGCTAATGAAGGCTCTTTCTGTGGAGAAATTCTGTGTGTGGATGCTGCAGGAAAAGATGGATGTTGTGCTGGAGACGATGGCCAGGCTGTGGGAATAAAAGTGTGGTGGTAACACCCCACACTTTACAGCCTTGCCTGAGTCTCCTGGTGAAGAGCAGCTTTCTCCAGGAGTTGTTCTGGGAGCTCCAAGGGGGGTCTGATGGCAGCTGTGAGGGTGTTGCTGGCAGCAAACACAGGGTCTGGGACCCTCCTGCCTTATTAATCCTTGTCTTCTGATTAACAGGGGGAAATTGGACCTCCTGGCCCCCGGGGTGAGGATGGTCCCGAGGGTCCCAAAGGTCGCTCCGGCCCCAATGGAGATCCAGGTCCTCTTGGTCCTGCTGGAGAGAAGGTGAGTCTCAAGGAGAGGATGGTCCAGGGGTGTTTTAACCAAAACCCACCTTTATTTGGGTGCTTTGTGTGGATGGCCAGAGCAGTGCCCAGTGTGGGGGGGACAGTTTTAGGGCAGGGGGATGAAGAGGAGCTGTAGGAACTCAGTGTGAAGGAAGGCCTGAGTTGTTCAACACAAAGACCAGAGGAGATCCAAGGGAGGTGGTTCCAGTGCAACAGCATGACTTGAGTGTGTTTACACATGGACTCTTTGGAATTATCTGCTTGGGCACAGTGTCTTGGAAAAAAAAAAAACAGAGTAAAAAATAGAGAAATTGAAAGTAGCACAGACTCCAGTGTAATTTCTATGTTCATCCAGTTAAAAAAAAAAAAAGATATAAAAACCCAACTGTTCCCACAAAGTCCCCAGTACATTTACAGGGCTCACTCTGTGTCACCCCCCCAGGTGTCCCTCAGGGAGGGCACAGGACGATCCCAGTGCCCCAAGAACTTTATTCCACCCACATCTCATCTGCTTTGCTCTTGACTTCCCTGCACTTGGCACCTCCCCTTTCTGCTGGTGCGGATCTGAAGGTCTCTTGCCCAAGATAACACACTTTTATTTGTGTTCCAGGGAAAACTCGGCGTGCCAGGACTGCCTGGGTACCCAGGAAGGCAGGGCCCAAAGGTAACTGGGCTGGGGAGGGTGTCTCTGGGAGGGGTGGGGTGTCCTGGGGGGCCCAGTGACACAGCCAAGCTCTGCCAGTGCAGCCGTGCAGAAGGCTCAGCCCCCAACTCATGGGATGAGGTCCCTCCCTCCTTCCCACCCAGGCAGGACAAAAATATAGATGGGTAAAAATAGCTCCCAGCCCTTGGCTGGTGGGATTCAGGGACTGGTTCTGCATGGCTTTGGGAAGAGATGGAAAGGGATGGGGTGTGCAGGACTGCTTTGGTGATGGATGCAAAGAGGATCCCTGTGAGCTTTCATGCTGGGATTAGGCTTAACAGTCCTTCCCCTTGTATTATGTTTTATATCTTCCAAGATCTGTGCTAGTGTTATCTAATTAATTAAGAATTAGAATGAATAATGAATCAGGGCCTCCCTGAAATGAAAATAAAACTGCCATTTTGCAGACTTGCAAACATCCTTTGTAGCTTATCTACACGCCCACCTTCATTTGGGCCATTTTCAAGTCATTTTTTTAAATTGAAACTGTGAATTCCACTACACAGACAAAGCCTACAGCCCAGTTTTTACATGCCCTGGAGGCTTTGGGAACTTATGTTTTTGTTAACTTTGTTGTAAGAATCATATTTTATTATTCATGTTCATTGCTTAAAAAAAACCCAAACACAACAGGGTTGTTTAATTCTGGAGAAATAATTATCTCCAAGAGAGTGATTCTTCAGTTTTGTGGTTGTGGCGTTGCTGGTTTATTTTTTAATTTGCATTTTATATGTGGGGTAGAGGTTGGAGGTTTTTTTGCATTTCTTTGACTAATTCATATTTTAAAAGCAGCAGCAGCTATTCTCCAGGCACTCACATCAGAAAGGAACAAGCCAGGAGTTAAATTTTCATGTGTAACGTAGTGACTTAGGAGCTAAAACCCAAATTCCGGCCTGTTCCCTGGGCGCCCGCCGCAACCGTGGGCTTGGTCTTTGCAGTGACTGCTAATGAGGCACGGACCTTCTTCTTGTTGTTGTTATTCCTGGATTAAATTTCGTTTCTGAGGTCATTTCAGGTCTGTCTGTGCTTCTGTTGTTGCTAAGGTTTAAGAAATGAGGGCTGGGAGCTGTAGATGTTGGCGGGTCATCCCGGGCTGGGGTGGATGGGCTGAGCTGCCCCTTTGGGTGTCCAGAACCTCTTATTCTCTCTTTGCTTTTCCCCCAAAGGGCTCAATCGGCTTCCCAGGATTTCCAGGAGCCAATGGAGAGAAGGGCACACGGGTAAGAGCTGCTTTGTTTGGCTGCTTTGCTGATTTAATTCCCTCCAAAGCTCCTGGGGCAGGACACGGGGATCAACTCTTTGGCTTTTGTCCCAAGAGTCTCATCCCAGGATGAGATTCCCAGCACAGGACCAGTGAGAGGCTCCCAGTGCTGGCTGCTGGGAGAGGAGGATGCTGGGGATGGCACAATCAGCTCTGAGCTTTCCAATTAAACCCTGCAAATTTCCCCCTCAAGATATTTTAAGGGACTCCTTTGAACCTGAATCCTTCCCGCACTGTCAGGGCACGAAGAGCTTCTTAATTAACAGTAATTATTAGAGATGGGTGAACCTGCTCAGAAGCAGCAAGAACTATCGTTAACCTAACTTGAAATTCAAAATGTACAGCTGAAAATTCATACAAATTCCTCCTTTTAATAAGCTCTTCAAAATTCTTAGTCACCCTTAAAGTGGGGGGGCTCCATCCCCCAGACTTGTCTCTACCTCTCACCCACCTCCACAGACTTTGCTCTGAATAGGGATTGTCTAAATATACAGATTTATTTTTTATCTTGTGAAAAACACGCTTGAATTAAGGGATTCAAGAGTACAAACAAAGTCATTTTCTGCACCAGCTCTGGTCACAGTGACAAGAAGGGGGAGTGAGGATAGCAAGTGGAATTAGTTTCCTTTTTGCTCTCATTTAAATACAAATGACTTCTAACAGACGGGTTTGAGAGGAGCCCAGCAAATATAAATCACTTTGCACTGCATTAATATCATGCCACTGAAATTTGGTTTATATACACCTTTTTTTTTTTTTTTTTATTCCACTGAGTAATTTCATTTCATCCTGAGCCACAAATGCACATCCTCATCCCTCCCTCCAGTCTGGCCAGGCAGGAGGAGGAGGGAACCCATGAATAAGGCAGCTGCCAACAAAGCCTTGAAATCACTGTAGGCCTGTAATTACCACCCATCTTATCAAATATACAGCAATAAAATCCTTGGGCTGGGGGTTTGGGTGGTGTAAAACAGCAGGGAGGAGATGGGAGATCCTCTGCTTTGCATCCCTGAGCATCCACATCCCGCCTCATCCGTTGACTGGTTTTATCCTGGTGGGATGGGAAACCTTTCAGGTACCAGGAGCTGGAGGTTTACGAGGTTGGAACAAACCCCAAGGGTCAGGCTGGTTGAATTTTGGCATTATCCAGCCTGAAAGGGATGGAAGATGGAGCAGGCATGAGGGGAAAGGGCCCAACTTCAGAACTAAGCAGTGATAAGAGAAAAAAAGGCAATAAATCATCATTTTGCCCATTTTTATTCTAAATGAGTTTTTACCCTTAATGCAGGTTGTAAGGATATTTAGTTACACCCCTTGGCAGGCCACATATTTCTTCAGGAATTAGAAAGAGTTTTCTTACGTTTCAAATATTGGTTTACTCCATGGTGATTTTAATTTTTTCAATTTATATTTTATTTCCCATGTGTGATTGGACCATTTCTACCATTTTACACCCGATCCAGCAGCCTACCCTTGTTTTATCATCATGTGTGTGTGAGAGGGAAGATTTTCAGGGACAAATCTTTTCCTTTAGCAAAAGGAGCCCAGCTTGAAATTTTTTTTTAATAGCAAAAATACTGATTTTCAGTAACAGTTTTGGTATGTGTATTGTTGTGGGGTTTTTTTTCCTCCCGAGTATCCCATTTGAAATAAGAGAAAAGCAATTATATCCAGAATTATAGGCTGAGCTGGGATCACACTGCTCCAGTCCAAATGGAGACCATCATCTTAATTTAAACCTCGTTGAGTTAGACTTGATAAATCCCCCTCTGTTTCTCCTAAGACCACTAAATCTGCTGGTTTTATAAGTATGTTCACACAGAGTTAAGAAAGAGAATTTCCAAGATTTGCTTCTCTGGTGCCTTGTGGAATAACCCAATTTGCAGCTGAAACAACCCCAAATCATTTATTTGTCTTTTCTTTAACACGGTGTTACCATTACGCTGTTCAACGTGGTTTATGTGTCCAAAATAATGTGAATCACTCGTTTCTCTTGCAAAATGGAAATAAGCTTTGCAGCTTGTTATTTCAGCAACACAAACAGTCTTCCCAAGTCCTTAAATAATTAAAAAAAACAAAGGTGAAAATCCAAGGCAGAAGGGCAGCTGAATTTTGGTCTTTGTGCTGAATCCTCCCCACCCCAACCCTGAAACCTCAACTTCTGGCTGTTCAGCTGCACAGAAAGGGCTGGAAAAATTAAAAATGGGAAGGGAAAAAAGGGGTGGAGGTGATTAGAAGGATGGAGCACCTCTCCTCTAAGGAAAGGCTGAGGGGACTGGGATTGTTCAGCCTGGAACAGAGAAGTTTTGGGGTGATCTAATTGGAGCTTCCCTGTACCTCAAGGGAGCCAACAAGAAAGGTGGAGAGAGACTATTTACAAGGGTCTGGAGTGACAGGACAAGGAGGAACGGCTTTAAACTCTCAGAGGGAAGGTTTAGATGAGATATTAGGAAAGAATCCTTCCCTGTGAGGGTGAGGAGGCCCTGGCACAGGTTGCCCAGAGAAGCTGTGGCTGCCCCATCCCTGGAAGTGTCCAAGGCCAGGTTGGACGGGGCTTGGAGCAACCTGGGCTGGTGGAAGGTGTCCCTGGCCAGGCAGGAGGTGGAATGAGATGATCTATAATGTCCCTTCCCACCCAAACCATTCTGTGATTCCATGTTCTTGGAGAATTATGACCCATTAAATACCTCAATAGTGTTGGTGAGCAGCTGCTCATCACCCTGCCTGTCCTCAGCTCCAGGTGAGCTCGGGGGAACTTGCTTGGATATATCAAAAACCCGATCATAAAATCAATAGTTGGACGTGAATAAGTGATCTTATTTTTAGAGCTGATGGGCCTCTGCCATTAGCAGGGGGTAATAGATCTCCCAGCCCTGACAGAGCCTGGGGGGTGTGGAGGGACCCAAATCCAACCATTTCTTTGTGTGCCCAGAAAATAATCGGAATTCAGATGCCTTTATGTCAAAATCTCAGTTTGAAAAATATAGGTCTGTGTGCATTTAGAGTGCTATATAAATTCTTTGCAACAGTACATGGGGCTGAATGCATGATTAATGACAGCAATGAGAAGGGGGAATTTTGCTTAAAAATAGAATTGAGGAAGAAGGAGAGGAGTGTGGGGGCTACCTGAGGGGAGGCAGCACACACTCCCCTCCACCTGCTCCAAATTTAGCCTCCCAGAGCTAAAAGAAAAACCAGCTGAAGCACTTTAAAGTGATTTTTGTAATTAATTTTAAGAAAGTATGCCAGCAGGGTTTATTAAATGGAGCCACAGAACAAGGAGGATTCAGCAGGACTAATTTTAGTAGCTCGAAGAAAGTTGATTGTAAAGTTTCCCAGCTCCTGTTTTTTATGTTCAGCTGGTTAATGAGTGCCAGACATGGGAAGGCAGGATAGTGAGATGATGGATTTGGGGCAGAAAATGGCAAGTGATATTTTAAGCATTCAGTGTTCCTCATACAGGAATCGAGTCTTCCTCATCCTTCCTTTAACAGGTGATTGGTACCATTAATGAGCTGCAGGTCCAAAGGGGGAAAAGTCAAACCTCTCAGAACTTTTTTTTTTCTTTTTGGAGACTTGACACTGGCCAAAATAGTGTTTTCAGGCCACTAATTTGCTTTGAGGCGCAGGGTAATGGAGCTTAATGTAGTGCCAGGCTTAGGACCCTCTGTCTTTTCTCTGTCAGGATTAATCACAGTCACCCCTCCTGGGGAGCTGAGTGCATCTGTCAGATCACATGAGCCTCCTGCTCCTGCTCTGCACAACGATGTCTGCAAACACTTGTTTAGCACAGAGTTTGCAAGAAAGATTTGTAAATATGTAGGGCAGCTTAATTGGCTTGTGTGGCATAAAATAAGTGCTCCAAGCAGGAATCCTGTTCTGCTGCTGTCAGCCCTTAAATGTTGAGCAGCAACATGTGTGGAGCAGCAGGATGAGGACCAGCCCTTCCCCCTGTTGGGAGCTGGGGGGAAAGGATTAGCAGGGATCAATGGGGAAAAAAAAAGGGATTATAGGTGTTGGGGTGGCGGAGTGGAATGGCTTTTTGCTGGCTGTGCCGTGGGTTTTTGGGATACTGCATGGTCTGAGTGGGTGGCCTCATCTTTGAAGACCTTGGTGGTGTTTTAAAGGACTCAGAATACTGTTCCTTAGGAGAGTCATTCCCTCAGAAAACAGATGTTGTCTGGCCATTGGGATTATTGTCCAGACCTGCCCAAGCATTATAAATTGAAATAAATACAAGAAACAGAACATGAAAGCAAACCTGCTGTTGACTTTTTCATCACAAATGAGAACCAGAGAGGTTTTGAGGCACTTTTTAATGGGCTCTGTGACGGGATCATCTACTCTGGTGCTGGTTGCTGATTCCTCTTCCTTTCTTTTCATTCCAGGGGACACCTGGCAAACCAGGTCCAAGGGGGCAGCGTGGTCCAACGGTAACGAGCCATTCTTGTGCCTTTTGAAAGCTTGTCATGGCCAAGGGGAACTGGGATCTGATTTGTGTCTTCACTGGGGGCAGGATGTGGCCTTCAGCACTCACAGCTAAGCAGAGGGGGGACAGTGTTTTGGGGCTGGGTCTCACCAGTGAACACTGTTGGAAGTCATCAGTGATGAGGGCTCCTGGCATCCCTTGGTGCTGGTGGGATGACTTGTTGCCTGATCACAAAACAGCTGTGGGTAGCAGAAAGGGCTAAAATGTCACTTTTTTGTCTTTTTTAAGGGTCCACGTGGGGAAAGAGGCCCTAGGGGAAGCACTGGAAAACCTGGCCCAAAGGTAAGGTGTTGGGGAGCCTTCAGGGTGACATCCTAACAAGTGTTGGTATGGAGACCATCTGGTTCATTGCCCTCCACTTCCCTCCTCTCCTTTCTCTGCTGGATTTGGAAAGCTGAGCCCTTCTGAGCTTTATTCCCAGATCATAACCCAACTGTAAAATACATGCACAGGTTCTAAAAACATGTTGGCCCACGATTCACCATCAAGTGCAGGAATTAGAGCCGTCTCAACAAGAAGGGGAGGGAGTCCCCCACACCAGCACAACCATCCCACTCCCTGACACCTCCCCTAAATGCTCTTTTTTTGGTGTTTAAGTAGTGGGTGAACCACCTAAGAACCCTTGGGCTGTGCCATGGGTGAAGGCACATGTTGCTGCTGGTTTCCAGATCCTTGCACTTTGCCTGCCCACTGCTGGACCAGGATGGGTCACCAGGCAAAATTAGGTATTTTATTCCAAGCCAGCCTGGGGAGGCACACTCAGCTCCAGAACCTGCTCACACAGACTGATTCCCTGACCATCAGTCTCTGGGCATGAAGGAAGCCACGTTTTTGCAGCGAGGCATCATCACCACCACGCTGCCAGTATGAAAATAAATGTCTCACCTTTGTGTTGGCATGAATTTTTGATAAATACCTCATCTTTGTGGTGGCATTTATCTCTCAGAAGGAGGCCATTGTGTAGTGGAAATATCCCAAGCTCACTGACGTTATCTTTCCTGTATTTTTATTAAGCCATGTGGGGAGGAATGAGCAGCTGCTTATTTGTCACTGGATGCTGCTCCTGATGCACAATTATTATTAGAGAGGGACAGGGGGGTGGGTGGTGTGGGCTTGGTGCTGTTTGAAGTCTTTGCACACAGCAGCTTCAATGGTGATAGATGTATTTTTAATGGTCTCTTGTTTTCTTTATTCCTAAAAGGGCAACTCTGGTGGTGATGGCCCCCCTGGTCCTCCTGGAGAAAGGGTAAGACAACCTGGTGGGGTAAAACAGGACTCAGAGGAGGGTTGGCAGGGCTGAGGTGGTGCTGAGGGGTTTTGGCACTGAACATCCTCCAAGGTGAGCTGTTAAGCAGAGATGAGTGGGCAGCTCAGAGGTCCCACAAGTCACCTCCAGCCCTTAGGTCCCTTCTGAGCTCTCCAGGGAAGGCTCACGTGGGAACTTGGGTGTCCTGTGTAAACATCACTCCATGGGAAAAGGAGGAAGTCACCCATGGCTTTTGTGCAGGCAGCCAGAGCCCTGGATTTCTGTGGGATGTGCTCCCCTAGGATCTGGTACTGCTGGTAGAAAAAACTGAAACAATGGGACTTTCATGATTTTAGCCTCAATTTCTGCATCTTTTTTTTTTTAACTGGGTTTAAGTAAATTTATTTTTAAATTTTCTACAAAATCACCCAGTATTTGGCTTTCCAGACCTTTGTGCTCATCAGCTGCTCACACAGAGCTGGTATTTCAGAGTGAGGTGTTATAAGTTCCTTACCCATGTTTTCTGGCTTGTCTTTCATCCCAGGGACCACCAGGGCCTCAAGGACCGACTGGATTTCCTGGACCAAAAGGTCCCCCTGTAAGTAACTCACGTTCTGGAGCATCCAAAGAAATCCAAAGCCTTTCCCACCCAGCTGTGACTGCCTGTGCCAGCTCAGCCTGAGCTGCCTCCCTGACAAGTGGTGATGTACCCAATAAAAGGCTTTACTGAGACATCACGATAATAACCCAACAGTTTAAGATTTTAAATAGCCAAGTAAATTGCAGCTGATTATAAATGTTCATTTCCTAATGACTCAGTATCTCTGGGATCTTCCCTGGTTGCTCTGTTCCTTGTTTGCCCTCTGTATATGGGGAGGACAGCACAACAGTAACACTGCTGGTTCTGCAATTGTTATACACTGGTGGGGGACCTCAGAAACCTTTGTGGAGTGATTTCCTTCCCTGTGGTGAGCAGCTCACTCCTGCTCTGGGCCTGTAAGAGAAATCTTTCCTTTGGGAGATGTGTGGGAAAGGGATGTAGCTTTTAGGGTTCTGAGCACCCCATTTCACTGTAAAACTGAGACAAGCAGGGTTGATTCAGCTCTTATCACAGTTTTGTTACTGAGCACTCAGTGATGTTCCTTCTCATCCTGTTTTTCTGCGGTAGGGTCCTCCTGGGAAGGATGGATTGCCTGGGCACCCCGGACAGAGAGGAGAAACTGTAAGTAGCCAAAAAACCTTGGGCAGATCATTAGTCCCGAGTCTTGTCTTGCCAGCTGGTTTCTCTAAACCCTTCTGTGCCCCTGGGAGATGTGGCCACACCTTTGGATTCCCTAGAGGTTGTGTCTCTCCAGCCACACAGGATGGGTTATGGGAAGCAACGCTGTTCTGAGCAGAACAGGCTGGTCTAGTGATGATTTATTTGGAGGCTGTGACCAGCTCCTCTGTCTCTGTCCTTCAGTAAGATTGTGAAGGTCAATGTGTGTGGTTTGAAAACTTGACCAGAGATGTTGTGGTGCCAGTGACTGGCACTGGGGGCACTTGGGTTTCTTCTGTGATGGGTGTTGCAAGAGGAAGCTCCTTGAGAGGTGGGACAGTGTTGGCTTGGGTTGAGTCTTGGTCAGCACCAGCACAAGCCAGTGCTTGGTGTGGTTCTGAGGTGGAGAAGAAGCTGGGGCTGATTTCTGAGCAGACCTTGTGGCTGGGACTCTGTACCCCAAGGACTCATGGAAGCTCTTGTCCCTTTGCCTTCCCAAAGGAAGGCTGTGCCTCTGCCCTTTGGAGTGTTATGGGTAATCCCTGAGCTTTCTTTCCCACTGGAATTAGACGACCTTTATAGTCCCTTCCAACCCAAACCAGTCTGTGATTGCACAACCTCTTCTGATGCTGCCTTTTAACCAAAGCTACACCCAAGAGCCTCCCCTCCTTGTGCCTGTGCCCCCTCCAGCAACATTCCCAGTGGAGCAGCTCCTGGCTGGTCCCTCTCTGCCATACACAAACTGCTTTGTCCCTTTGCAGAGGTTTTGTTGCACACAATGTGTAATCATTGTTTATCACCAAGGGAGAAGGATGAGGCAGGTGGAAGGTGTGATCCCCTGGCTGTCCTGTGTCTCTGGTAGTCTCTTTTTTGCACCTTTTTTGGCTCAAAGAGTGCCCTGCCCAAAAATGACCCTTCTGCCCCAGGTCCCTCTTCATCCAGTAATTGGTATCTTTCTGTTTGGCATTTTGGGGAGTGTTTATTGTTTTTTCTTGGCTGTCTACAATCCAGCTCACTCACTGGTTTTGGTACATCCCTCTCCCAGCACTGCATGCTGCATGTTTTACAGAGGAAAAAAGCAAACCAGTTTCCTCTACTCAGCTTTGCCTTTTTCTCCACTGCCTTCCCAGCAAATGAGCACAAAAAAGGCTTTGCACATTATGCATTTTTTTCCTCTCAACTTATCACACAATTTAATTAACTTGCCTGGCATTTGCTAAGCAAGGCAATGCAAACACTGCTCAGCAACACCAGGTATTTATTTACACTCCATAAGACTGACTTTAAGGCGGTGGTTGGGGTATTTTTGAGCAGAGTCCTCAGGTCAGGATTAACTTAAAGGTGAAGAGTTTTCACCTGCCAGAGCCTGACTGACATTTAGTCTTCCTTTCTTGAGTTATCCATAACATCCAGGACATTACATTTGAGCTGGAAGAAGCAATAAAAACTTTGCTTGTGTCTGCTATTATCAACTTTTGAGACTGGAATAAAGCATCAAACTCCAAGTCTGCGTGACTAGGAATGGAGAGTAGGCTTCCAATTATTTTGGGTCTGAAAGTTCTCCCTAATAGCTTCCCTCAGTCACTGCAGCAGTAGTTTGCCTCTCCCAGGCAAATCCTGCCAGAAAACAAAATCTCTATTAATCTGTGTCATCAAACTTACAAAGATCCCTTTCCCCTGCATCCCCTTGGGGTAGAAGAAGACCCTTTTTGTCCCCCTTTCCCTACACTTGCTTTCTTGCCAGAAAGCAAGAAGAGAAACATAAAAGCAAATTAAGTACTATTTCTCCATCAGTAGCCTGGTCAGTGCAGTGTATCTTCATGTGAGAAAATCTAGGCTTGAAATCTCTGTGTGAAACACTTCCCTTTATTTTACTTCTCTTTCAGTGGCAAATAGCCCTGCTGAAATATTTGGCCATTTTAAATTTACAAAGATTGGATCTAAAGAACCATGATAAACTGTAAAACCCCTGTGGCCAAGGCTCGAACAGCACAAAAGGAAACCCCTTTCTCCAGGTTAATGAGAAAATTCCTGCACAGAAATGGTCTAAATATTTTTCTACCGTGAGAGTTTAAATTGTACATTCACTTCCCAATCATGTTTTGCCATTTCCCCACCGATGACAGGATATTTTCTGTGATCTGCAGACAGCTAGAATAGCATGGAGGAGTTGTTTTAGCATGACACATTAGCATTGACATGGGATTTATCTGATCCTCTTTTGTGGCAATGAGAAAATAGCCTGTATGCCTTAAATGCCATTTCTCAGGCTTGTCAGCGTGCTGCAGTAAGAAGGATAATTAATGTGCTTTTAAAGAGTGGCTTAGGAGAGCTAAACAATCGCAGTGGTGATGGTTCGTTATTGTCACTCTTCAAAATGACATTATAAGGAGCTGTCATGGAGCCTTCACTGCTCATCAGCGTTGGGAGACAAACAGGGCTGTGATTTCTTCCAGCAGATGTTGCTGAAGGAAATAAAGCTTCGCTCAGCCCCCATGGCTGGAGGGTTTGGGGCTTCAGCAGGGCTGGAGACGGGAGCTGCTGGTGCCAAAAGTGGAAGAGAGGGTCCCCCAACCCCTGAGCTCCTGGGAGCTGAGCTTAGAACTGAGCCTAAACCAGCACCAGAATGGGGAGCAGGAGAAGGGAAACAGCTTTTAAGAATTGCTCAGTATGAAGAAACTCACACTGACTTTTTAACAGCCCTTTAACAACCATTTCCTCTACGGGTTTTATGAGCGTAGCAAATTTTTTAATAGAGATGGCCAATCCTTCAGCCAAACCACAGTAGCCCCATCAAAACAGCAGAGCTGACCATTGAGAATCTCTTCTTCTTCCTCTGTTTCACCCCTGTATAAGTTAAAATACATATTTTCCACCTTCTTTTTGATTTCTTCTTTTTAATTTGAGTGTCCATCTGCTCCGGGTCAGTGGTTTCACTGCAGGAGGAGCAGTCAGGTGGCAGTCTGACCCTTGCTGGAGCAGTCCTTGGCAGAAATGTCACTTCTTTCCCTTTTCCCTTTCTCTAACAGGGTTTCCAAGGCAAGACTGGCCCTCCAGGACCCCCTGGTGTCGTAGGCCCTCAGGTAAGAAGCAAATACTCACACTTGCACCAGCCCTCTGCAACTCTTCCCCTGGTGGGTACTGTGAGCTCTCAGATGGTTCAGCTGGAGGTGCTGGGACCAGGGGTTGTACAGCAGGGACTCCTCTTCCAGGGAAGGCAAAGTCATGTCAGATAGTTTTGAAATTCCTGGCCAAGGTGTGAAATACCCGAGTTGTTCCCAGCCCACCTTGTGGAGGCCTCTGGATGGTGTTTAGACAAATGTGCCTGGGGGCTGCTGTAAATAAGGTGGTTCCTGTGAATTCAATACAACTACCCTGGTGTAAATTGGAAAAACCAGCTCCACACAGTTCAACTAAAAGTCCTCTAAGCAGTTAAACAAGATCTCCAGGGGCTGTAGAGATGCTGGTGTCCAGGGCACTGCAAGCATGATGCAAGAGTGCTCTTACATGTTGCTGTGAAGAAAGTCATCCCACTTTAATCCGAAGTGCTGCCAGATTCTGTCAGAGCTGGGCTGGTTTTTTTCAGTCTCAAAAAGCCCTGTGCAATGTGGAAATAGTCACTGCCCAAGCAGAACTCAGAGCCTTTAAGAACAGGCGTGCAGGGCTGGTGGGTCAGTCCTAGGCAGAGTTCTGGGCTGAGTAGGACTGGCTTTAGGTCAAGTCTTCTTTCCTGCTGGGGAGCTCACTCTTTAATTAAAAAGTAATTAATTTGTCCTCTTTAATGACAGCGTGTAAAGTCCCTGATTTGTAAATTCCCTGATTAGGGGCAATTCCCTGACGGCTGTGTCTGTCTTCTCAAGTGCAAATTAAGTTCTGTGGCAATTTTATCGGGCTCTGCTGCGTGTACTTAGTGTGATGTGTGGCTGCTGAGCGAGGCAGTGGTGGAGTTCTGCTGGCACTAAGTGGCACCCTGCAGCAGGACATGAATTACAGCCCCTGTCCCAGCAGACACCAGCGGGCAGGGATGTTACAGGCTTGTGCTCGTGGCTCCTGTCCTCCCCCAAAATGGGCCACTGGGGAACCCTCTGTGCTGGGCCTTATGTCACATCAGTGCCCACAGAGGGCACGGAGGCAGTTGGTAATTGCTGTGCAGTACAAGCCTAATGCATAATTTATGCCCCATGGAAGGGAGAATCAGCAGGGTTGTAGAGTGCTTAGGAAGTTTTCAATTAAAAAGAAAAACCTAAGCATAACAGTTGTAGCAATGACATCTCGTTTATGGGAATGCTTTCACTCCAGAGGCTCCCAGTGCCTCTGCTCTGCCAAGTGCAATGTTGCCCACTTCCAAAACACCAAGGTCACTTCAGATGCCAAAGGAGGCTTCTCTCCAGGGAATTCCTGGTGGCACTGCAGGGGACATCTAAGGGAATAAGCATTTCCATCCCATTGCAACCCAAAGGACTAAACTGATATCCTCCACCTCTTCCTTCCTCTGTTGTTCCACCACCCTCTCCCTGATTGTTTTTTTCAGGGTCCAACTGGTGAGACTGGGCCAATGGGTGAGCGGGGACACCCAGGCCCTCCAGGTCCCCCGGGTGAACAAGGTCTTCCTGGCTTGACTGGAAAAGAAGGGACCAAGGTAGGGACTAGAACTGACCCTCCCTGCCAGCCTGGGCACCTGCCTCTCCCCAGGGATGGAGAGGGTGATTCAGAAGAGAAATGAAGCTTCTGTCTCCTCGTGGAGAGACAAGCTGGGTCTCCATGGAGTCTGCAGAGCCTCAGCTGTTTATCCCTGTCGTTGCAGGGGGACCCTGGTCCCGCTGGCCTCCCAGGGAAGGACGGTCCCCCCGGCTTGCGAGGATTCCCCGGAGAGAGAGGGCTCCCTGGCCCCATCGTGAGTAGAGGCTACTTGGTCCTTCCAGCAGGAAGGATGCCCAGGAGGTGCAGCACCCACCTCCCAAAATGACTCTGTTTTCCTCCCTCCAGGGTTCTCCAGGGTTGAAAGGCAACGAAGGTCCCCCAGGCCCCCCAGGCCCAGCAGTGAGTATCCTTACCCTTGTAGGCACCACCTAACCATTTACAAGCTCTGGCAGGCCAAAGGGAGGGTTAGTCACAGCTCCAGGCTTTATCCCTTATTTCCTTTGCACTAACAAACGACTCCCTGGACGTTGCTTTATTTTACAAGACACGCGTGGAACGACGCAGTCGTTTTGTGGTGTCAGCTGGGAACATACGTGACAGGCTGAGGGAACTGCAGTGGTTCAGGACATCCAGAGTTTTGCTTCTAAGCCACCTGCTTTCCCTCTGGAAGTTGTCCTCACTTGAGATCCATGTTCAGTGCCGCCCTCCTGGAAGGAAATATTCATCATCCAACCCTCCCTGCTGCATTGGCTGTGAAGTGGCTCATGCTCTCGTTCCAAGCTGTTAATGTATCCCTAGGAACTGAGCTCCCTGCACCATCCAGAGAAGAATCCAGCCCTTCCAGGGATTTTAATTAAAAAAAATGATCTGCAGGACCCCTTAGGCTGGTGGTACCAAGTCACCACATGTCAGTTATCCCATCAAAGATTCTCACGTACTGAGAGTGTGTTTGCAGCACCCTGCTGCTGGATTTCTTTGTCTCTCCATGAAGCTCAAAACTGCAGTTAATGCTTCTTTCCTTCTTCTCCCAACAGGGCTCTCCTGGGGAGCGTGGCCCAGCAGGATCAGCTGGCCCAATAGGTTTGCCAGGGCGACCTGGCCCCCAGGGACCTCCGGGACCTGCAGGTGAAAAGGGAGCTCCAGTAAGTACCAGTATAAAGATTAATGGTTGTGGGTCAACTAGAAATGTGCACACTAGGGAGCTGAGGAGGTGGATGAAAGATTTAAATAATAATAGTAATAAAAAAGACTTTGGTTAGAAATCCATTTTTCTCATCTTGAGCACATCAAAACCGCTAAATGTTAACAGCTCATCTGCCCCATTTCGAACACCCGTGCTATCAAAAATGGATGTGATCCCAGGGACCAGCATGTCCTCAGGCAACAAGGGCTGAGCTGGTGAAATGACAGCCTGTGTGACCTCCTAGTGACAAACAGCCAAAGGCCAGGCCTTTGGGAAGAGGAGTGAGCCAACCTCATCCCTGCTTATAAGGATGCAATGGCAGCAGCAGTTTCCACGGAGCCCAGATAAATCCTTCCCCAGGCGGCACAGGGAGGTGCTGCGGAGATTTTGGGAGGTGCTGCGTGGTGGTGCAGCATCAGTGCTCACAGCCATCCACCCCGCTGGTGCCCGTGACAGAGCTGCTCCCAGCAGGATCCCGAGGATCCCAGCACGGCTGAGTCCTGCCATATGGTCCCTCTCCGGAGCGTTCTGCAGCCAACCCGCGCAAACTCGCACGTCTTTCGCTCCCCCGGCGCGCGCGTGAAATGTCACGTGCAGGCAGGAGGGAGTGGGCTGGGATGTGGCTATTTCTGTTCCTGGAGAGCACAGCACTGACGGTCTCCCTGCCTCCAATTCCCACCCAAATGGGTTTGAAGGGATGTTTGGGTCGCCTGCCTCAAACTTCAGCTCGGCTTCAGGCCCGGCAAGATGAGCAAACGGCGACATCGGTGATGTCAGGCTCCATCTCATGGATGATTGATGTTGATATCAAAAGTGTTTAGCAGCCACTGTATTCCACATTTGCTGGCTTGTTAAAAACTCCAGCAGCTAATCCAGAGGCAAGAATTTCCTGGTGATTCAGCTTTAGGAACATCTGTCCTGCCGAGTACCTACATGATGTATCAGTCAGTGGATAGATGAATAGGCAATTTATGTGGCATGTAATTATTCAGAAGAGAGCACCCAGGACTCAGATGCAATTAAATTATGTGTGAGGAAACTGGAAAATATTCACTGTTCAGTTCCTGTAAACAAACAAATTTGATTGAAGGCTCCAGCTTGGAGAAGTGCAAGTAGTTGTTTAAGCAGCAGGCCAGCAGAGATTGTTTTGTTCACTTCAGGTGTTTTCCTTTGTCCAGAAGCTCAGGGGGAACTCAGGGCCTCCTGAGACCCTCCCTTACTTGGGGATCAGCCAGGCAAGGGAGAGGGCTGGGGCAACCCAGAGCACAATCAGCAAAAACTGCCTTGTGGGAGTAAAAATTAGTTGGGGTTTTGTTTGTCATGCAGAGAGAGATGGAAGAAGGTTCAGATTAAATCTGATTATATTGCTATAGCAGTGAAATTGCAGCTGGGATCTGGCTATTCACTGTGTAGATTTGTTTGTTCCTTCGTTATCTCTCAAGACAGAAATTTTGTCTTGTTTCAGACAGCGAGCCCAGAGCCTGATGAAATATCAGCTGGAACAGGTTTTGCTATTCATGCCCAGGGGTCATTAGCAGCTGAATAAAACATTAATGGGATGTAATGGGCTGGTTGGAGGGTGGAGGAGAGCTCTGTGTGACCTGCTTGTTCTTCTGCTTCCAGGGGGAGAAGGGTCCTCAAGGACCAGCTGGCCGGGATGGCATCCAGGGCCCCGTGGGACTGCCGGGCCCAGCAGGTCCTGTCGGCCCCCCTGGAGAGGATGGAGACAAGGTGGGAACAGCTCCCTGCTGCTCAGGGTCACTCTGGGAAGGAACTGTGCCCCATTGGTGCTTCCATCACATTGGGTGGGATGTGCTGCTGGAGGATGTTTTATGGTGCTCACAGTCTGTGAGATGAGCAGCAGCAGATGGGGCTCTGTGTGCTCTGCCAGCCACAGCCACACCATTCCATGAAATCCTGTTTGCCTTCCCCCAAACTTGCAGCAGCACCTGCCTGTGGGTGCCTGGCCTGTCCAAATTAATTACCTTTGTTCCTGGCAGGGTGAGATCGGGGAGCCAGGCCAGAAGGGCAGCAAAGGCGACAAAGGGGAGCAGGTGAGTGCAGTGGACATTGCAGCTGCTTTTCTTGAGGAGTGTCCTTGTCTTGTGTGACTTGCTGGAAACAGAAAGCAATATAATTTCTATGTATTTCTTTCATTGCTTCATCTTCTCCTGTGCTTCATCAAATACCCACATGATATCAGAGTGAGAGCCTCCAGCTCCCAGGAACACAATGAGACATTTCCATGTACCACGTAAATATTTGTGAAACATTTGCCACTGAAGTTGGGTCTTTGGCTGAAGTTCCCCTTCTGATCTAGATGAAGATGTCCCTGCTCATGACAGAGGGGTTGGACCAGGTGAACTTTAGAGGTCCCTTCCAACCCAAACCATGCTATAATTCTATGATAACTCTGGTTGCTTGAAGCACACTGAAACACCCTTTCTGTGCTGCCCAGAGCCTGAGGAACACAAGTCATACATGAGTATTTAGATAGAACTGAGTGGTGTGACTTGCTTTTCTGGAGCAAAATTGTGTTTGGACATGTCTGCTGTGCCATTGGCCCCAGGGCTGAGGAATGCTGGTGTGTCCAGAGACACCTGAACCTGTTCTCCCTCTCTGCTTTGGGAATTAATGCAGGTTTAATGGAGGCTGATGTTGAAGGGCATCACCTTTTCCAGGGGAATTTGTCACTCTGCTCCTAACACTGACATTGCACTTCTGTTTTGTGACAGGGTCCACCAGGTCCTACCGGCCCACAGGGTCCAATTGGTCAGCCTGGCCCAGCTGTGAGTATTGTTCTCCTTTTTTTTTTTACTAAAAAGCCCTGGGAAGCACTGCAAGGATGGGCAGCTTCTGCCTGACACTGCTGCAGCAGGAGGTGGTGGGGATGGGGTTTGTGTCTCCCTTGTGTTTTTGCTGAGCTGTGTCAGACCCTTTCCTTGTAGGGAGCTGATGGAGAGCCAGGACCCAGAGGACAGCAGGGCCTCTTTGGGCAGAAAGGTGATGAAGGACCCCGAGGTTTCCCTGGTCCCCCCGGCCCTGTGGGCTTGCAGGTAATTTGCAGCATCAAGGGAGGGCTTGGGGTAGTGAGAGCTGAGATGTTCACAGCTAAAACTCACCCCCTCCACCTCCACAGGGCTTGCCTGGACCACCTGGGGAGAAAGGAGAAACAGGTGACGTTGGGCAAATGGTAAGATGGTTTCATACTTCTTTTTTCATCTCTGATGTTGATATTGCTCTGAGAAATGTCTCTTAAATTTGTCTCTCCTTTCTCTCAGGGTCCACCAGGCCCACCAGGACCCAGAGGCCCATCTGGGCCACCAGGAGCAGATGGTCCACAAGGTCCTCCTGGGGGAATAGGAAATCCTGGTGCAGTGGGAGAGAAGGTAAAGCATCTGGCCAAGCCTGATTGAAGCTCACAGGAGTTTGCTGCAGGACTCCTCCATCGGCTTTGCTACATCAGCAGAAAATCTCATCACCCTGCAGGAATAGAAGTATTTTCATCCTTTTTTTTCCCCTTGTGCAGGGTGAACCTGGTGAATCTGGTGAGCCTGGTCTTCCTGGCGAGGTTGGGCTCCCGGTAAGTACACTCTGGGGAGGTGTGGATGTGGATGGAGAGGTGGATGTGGACGTGGATGGGGCAGCAAGGACCGAGCCAGCCCTTGGTTTGGGTATCAGATGACACATCACCATGTTCCTGGGTATTTATAGTATCACGTTTAGTCACCAAATATGGGCTACCCACGACTGAACACCATGAGCACCATTTAATCTTTGTGGGAAGGGACTGCTAAATCATGTCCTTGTGTTCGGAGACACAAATAGAGCTCCTCTCTCAGAACTGATTAAAGGATAATTCGAGATCAGTTCATTGTTTTCCTGGATAATAGAAACACCTTTTTGTCCTTTACAGGGTCCTAAAGGTGAAAGAGGTGAAAAGGGTGAAGCAGGTCCCTCTGGTGCTGCTGGTCCACCTGGCCCCAAAGGCCCACCAGGTGATGATGGTCCCAAAGGCAGCCCTGTAAGTACCCCTTCAATGTTCCCTTGGCTTGTCCAGCAGGGATTTCTGCAGGAAAACACATTTTCCAGAGATATTTGTGGAAATCTGAAAGCGTTTACCAGCCATAGAATTGTTCCTCTAATGATACATGATATGAGCCCCTTCTTTAGGGTGCTAATGAGGGAAAGACCCAGCTGTGCTGTATTTTCCAGCAATACTGGAATTATTAGCCCTTTTTGCAGGCCATCATAAAACTCACCCCCATGGAGAGGGCCTGCACTAGATTTACTTGGCACTTCAGCTTATGGATTGCCAAGGTCTTCTGCACCAGAGCAAAGCTTCCAAAATAGCTCAGAGGAGATTTATGTGGATTTGGGAGCTGTGCCTCCACGGCCAGATCCCTGCTGCTGCTAATTGCTGTAGCTCTGGTGAAGCCAGTAGAGCTCTCCTGATTTATACCAGATGACAATGGTACAGTATTTATCTTACCCTCTCCTTTGATGCTTGCTGTCTGGAGAAATTTATTCTGAGATAAGCAAAGATGGCATAAAACAGCAGAGGAGGCAGGGGAGTTACTCATCTCTCTTAACAGATGGGGTTTGGGATATCTCGTGATTGGGTGAAACGTGATTTTTGAGTGCTGGTCTTGGAATCATTTGAAGTACCTGACAGACACTGTATGAGAAAAAATGGTGAAGTGTTTTAGTCATTAAATGCTTTGAGAGGATCTTCCTGGGAAAAAAAATGTTACACATCATGTGGGAAGCAGAAGCAAAATCTTCTAATCTGCACATTCCCCAAAGCTGGGAGGATTTTGCTGTCACCTGTCCAATGTATTTATGAAAAACTAAATGAAACTCCCAGAGTTACCTTTGGAGTTTTGCACAGCCTGGATGCAGAGCTGGACTGGCTGTGACAAGATGAAAATACTGAAGTTGCAAAGATGGGATGTGATCTGGGAATTGTGTTTGAGGGAACTGGGTCTTGCTCCGTAGGGTGACTCCGCATGCTGTCCACCAGTGCTCTGCAGTTCTCCAGATATAACATCCCTGACTTGGGACTATCCTTCTTCTCTCTTTGCAGGGTCCAGTGGGTTTCCCTGGTGATCCTGGTCCTCCTGGAGAACCTGGTCCTGCCGTAAGTGTTTGTCTCACAGAAGGGCACATCAGTTCCTCCTCTTGGTTTGGTGAAGTGTGACTGTGCTGCTCATCCCCCAGAAGCTCCTCTGTCATTCACTCTTCCCTTTCTTGGGAAGTCCCACCACAAGTCTGTGTGACTGTGCTCCAGCCTTTGGGGCAGTGGCTGTACAAGTGCTGTTATCCCTGTATTTGACATTGGACATCACTGTTGTCAGTGTTCCCAGTGGGAGGTGGGAAGGGGTGGTGCCTGGTGACATGAAAGACCAGCTGAACCCGCTGCTGCCAACACTCTGCCTATGTCCATTCATACCCTAAATACACCTCCTTGTTTCTTTTTTTCCTTCCTGTTCAGGGTCAAGATGGTCCCCCTGGTGACAAAGGTGATGATGGTGAACCTGGACAGACTGTGAGTAATTGGATAGATGAGATCTGTTCCCCACATTCCCTGTGTGCAGGTCCAAGGACACCGAGCATCCAGTTCCCACCAGCACTGGTCCCCTGATGCCTGCCCATCCTGTTTGTGGCAGCCTGGCTGCTGCCATCCATCCAGCCACCCATCCACCCATCCAGCTTAGCAATACATCCCAAAACTATAAATTATCTCATGGCAAAACAACTTCCAAGCCTTTGCTTTCAGCTTTTCCGTGCCGTATGGTATTTCATGGTGGGAAGGGATAAAACAGGATACCACCTGCACCCCGAGGAGGTGTTGGGAGTTGTACTGGCTGCCCACGCCCCAGCTCAGCACAAACTCGAGATCCTGACTCAAGTTTTACACATTTTGCTGCTCTTTCACACGTCTCGTGGTGCATTTATGGCTTGTTCTCCTCCCCTCTCCATGTAGGGTTCCCCTGGTCCCACGGGAGAGCCAGGCCCCTCTGGACCCCCAGGAAAAAGGGTAAGCTGGTTGTTTAGGAGGATTTTTCCAGATGTATCTATGTTGACTTTTTAAAACTCATTTTATTGCTAAGTTTCCAATAAATGCTGTGTAAATACCGTGTGAAATGTATAATAATTAAAAAAAGAAATAATACACCATCCACAGCCATTGGGACTTGATGAGAAGCTGTCAGCTGAATCCCATGGATTTTTCTTTTTTTTTTAAGATGTTAACAGCTAAAAGAAAATACAAGTATGAGGTGCTTCTGCTCTTCCTGCATTGCTGGCAGAACTTAGGGATTCATTTAGCAAGCAGCTAATTTAAAAAGCTTTCCAGAGATATTTGTCTCCATTTTGCCTCCTTCCCTGGGGCTGCAGCATCATTTTGCTAATTCCAACGGACCGTTTCAGATCACTGTGATCTAATTGTGTTTTGCATCTATTTTGTGCTTTCTTTAGGGCCCTCCTGGTCCAGCTGGTCCCGAAGGAAGACAAGGAGAGAAAGGAGCCAAGGTAAGAGCTGAAGGGGATTTTACTTCTCCTACATCCTTGATGTGGCAAAAGGATCGGCCTCTGCAACGTCGGCGTTTGAAAGGCAGGGATTTGATTTTGCTGTGTGCTACAACAAATTAGCCTGGATTTGGGGCCATTGGCCTCAAATCAGAGCTTATGTTTCATCCTTTAACAAACTCTGTGGAGATAATTAGGGCTTGGTAAGGTCATGGGAATGTTTTTCTTGTTTTGAAATGACAAAGTGCTATATTTGGCCATTTAATGTCTTGTAAATAATAGGGAGTGCACAGCCCCACGTCCCTTCCCAGGGCAAACACAGCATTACTGGGCTATGATTGTTTTAGTAGGAGTGGTGGGGAAATGGAGAGAGGGATTGCAAATTATAGATCCAGTTGTTGTGGCAGCTGCAGGAACACTTCTGGTGGAGGATGCCCTCTGCTAGCTCATCTCCCAGGATTGAACCCAGGAAAGCTTCCTGCCCTGCAGAGCTCAGAGCCAAAGGGTGGTTCCTGCTGGAAATCAGCAGAAACAGGCAAGGCTGAAAAGTGAAGGAGTCTGGAGACCTCTCCTCAGTGTATAAGGGGGAGGGAGCAGTAGGAAAATCAAGGACCAGAAAGTTTTGCTTGTTTTCACGGACCTGCATCCACCCCATGACATCCTGGCAGCAGCCACAAGGGTACTGAAAGTCATTTGATGCCCCAACACAAATTAAACCATCCTACCTCTTGCCTCCAGGGTGAAGCTGGTTTGGAAGGACCTCCTGGGAAGACTGGCCCAATTGGTCCCCAAGGTGCTCCAGGGAAACCCGGCCCCGACGGCCTTCGAGGGATTCCTGGTCCAGTCGTGAGTATTCCCAGTCTGAGAAAGCTTCTGATCAGGGTTTTTCCCAGTGCTTCACCATATCCCATCTGCTTGGGAGATGCTTTTCTCCCAGAGTAACATTCTGTCTGTGCTTAAATATCTGACAGCAGATAAAATGTATTTAGTGGAAATAGGAGAATGGTGAATTACATCTCCCACCGTGTTTTATTTGAGTCTTGGGTCTTCTCAGCCTCTCTTTTTTGGGTGGGAGTTTCCTCCAAAGTCCCTTTTCCAGTAGAGATTTGAGCATGAAAGGACCATAAATCCTTTTGCCTTTGCCATCTGGGAGAAACCAGAACAAAAGTTCCTTGGCACAGGTGAATAATCAGAATATTCCCAGCTGGGAGCACTGCTGTCAGGGATGACTGATTTCAGGGAATTGCACTGTTTTACAGGGTGAACAAGGTCTCCCGGGATCCCCTGGCCCAGATGGTCCTCCAGGCCCAATGGTATGTCCAGAGCATCAAATTCCATGAGTTTTTGAAATGGGTGAGTGTGTGTAACATGAATTCATCCTCTCTTTTGTTTTCCCCCTGTCTCCCAAAGGGCCCACCGGGTTTGCCTGGTCTGAAAGGAGACTCTGGTCCTAAAGGGGAGAAGGTAAGAACAGCACCTGGGATATATTTGGGTTTGTATCTAGGAATGTCTTTGCTGTGTAGCTTTGGTGTTCAGTTGCCTCCGGTGAGAATTCCTAATTAACAATCTGCTGTTTTCCCTCAGGGTCATCCAGGTTTAATTGGCCTTATTGGGCCACCAGGAGAGCAGGGAGAAAAGGGTGACAGAGGTCTCCCAGGCCCCCAGGGCTCAGCAGGACCCAAAGGAGAACAGGTAAAGATTCCATAAGATCTTCATGGAATGTGCTTTTGAGCTGCGGGTTTGCCGCCCTCGAGGAGGCACAGCACAGCAGAGATGGTCAAAGAGGCTCTTGCTAATTTTTGAAGGAATATTTTCCATATTAATGTGGTTTATTCTACATGTGAAATGTGGGTATGCTGCAAAATGACCCGTTTTTTAGTGGAAGGCAGATTCTCAAGGGTCGTATGAAAAGAGTTGAATGGACTTGGAGGGATGGTACCATTAAATATTCATCTAGAGGACTGATTTTTAAAACTGTGTGCCTAAATGAGAGATGGGATTCCTTGTTCATGCCCTTGTCTGGATCATGCACGTGCTTAAAAACCTATTAAAGATTCCTAGATTGGAATGGAGTCCTCCAAAACTGGGTGGTCAAATCAGTGTTGCTCTGCTGTTATTTTTCAGGGTATCACAGGTCCCTCTGGACCCATCGGACCTCCAGGGCCACCAGGATTACCGGTATGTGACAACTGATGATCCTGGAATTCCTTGGGAGCTGCACAGTCCTTCAGGAGCCACTTTGGTGCCCTCAAATACCCAGCACAGTCCTGGCCTGACTTTACCTAGTCTGAGGATTCTGGTCACAAGGGGTTTGCTCAGCCAAGCCCGTTACAAACACTTGAATGAGTTCCAGGAGTGTGAGATGGGCACAGCGGGATGCGGGCAGGGAAATCATCCCACCCTCCTTCTCTTCCCCCTTTCTTTTGCATTATCTACAATCACATGGTGATTTCTTGCACTTTTGCTGCTATTTGTAATTTTTCCCACTGAGTATCCAGGGAGGAGCAGCTGAGTGTCCTTAGGACAGAGCCAGGATCAGCCTCACGTTACAGTGATCCCCCAGCAGCTTTTCCAGTCCCTGTCAGGGCAGGACTGTGGAGTACTGACACAGATTGCTCTGACAATAAGTGCTTTCTGTGTGCTGGCAAATAAAAGTAACACCCAACTCAAGTGGATGTGGAAAGTGGAAATAGAAATAGAGTGAATTTTAAAAAAACCCCTTATATAGCACTACTTTCTAAGGAGAGACTGACGACCTCTCTGCTTGGAAATGTACTGACTCTTCTCTGTATTTTTCTCTACACAGGGTCCACCTGGTCCCAAAGGTGCTAAAGGATCATCAGTGAGTATAGACACTGTTAAATGAAGAGGCTGAGGAGCTCTTATTAAGTGTAGAACCCGCTGTGACTCCTCCACATCAGTGGCATTAAAGAAATTAGCCAAAGATGACTGTAGCAAACGCAGCCTTTTCAGGCTGGCTGAGCCCAGGAGCGGTAATTGGGAAAGGTTTTTGTGCCACAACTGCACTTCACCAAGCAGCAGTGCAGCACAGATCACAAGGAGGAATCCAGTGCCTAGTCCTTGGGAGAAAACCTGCTGCTGCAGAGTGGAGGGTATTAAAAATAGACTGAAAGCGGGAGGTGAGAAGCTGAAAAGTGAAGAGCTCGGTGAGAAATACAACACTGAAACTTCGTGGTACAGATCTCCTTTGCAGGCAGCTAAAAATTCCTCTTGGGCAACTTCCTAGTGTCTTCTCCCCATTCAGAATTCAATGTTTTATTAATTTTAAGATTTTATTTGACTTGTAAAGCTGTTGGATTGATTTGGAGAGGTAAAGTTTTTATGCATTGGAAGAGCCTTCCTTTTTCTGTAGGGAGCCTGAGCAAAATCTCACTGTTTAGCCCCAAGTGTTTGATCTCTCCTTTTACCTAAACACCAAAGATAACCAAAAGAAACATTTTCTTGGGAGGTGGGTACAAGGAGACTCCTGTTGTGTGCCTGAAAAATAAATTTTTTGCCATGAAAGAAATAATGTATGGGATGTGATATAAGCAACAACTGCTTTTTCCCTGAGTGACTCGTGTTTTTCTCTTGTTTTTTCACCCAGGGTCCAACAGGTCCAAAGGGTGAATCAGGTCTTCCTGGGCCCCCAGGGCCTCCTGTAAGTAGAATCCATAACATGAAGCATGAAACCACATTCAGATCTAATGTATGTTGTAATGTTGGGAAGTAGAAGATTTCTGGACAAGGATTCATTGCCAATCCTGGGAACAGAGAGGCATCTCTTAGAGATGCGAAGGGAGAAGTCACTAATGGGAAGGTGACAAGGGAAGATGGGCCCAGTGTTTCAGCAGCACCATCAGGGGTGTTTTACATGCCCAACCTGTATCTCGTGGTGCTGTTTCTCAGTGCTGGGAGCTGCTCTGGCCACCTCTTCTGCCTCTTCTCCACTTCCAGCGCAATGAGAAGTTGTATCCTCTTTCCCCTCAAACCAGGGTCCTCCTGGAGAGGTCATCCAGCCACTGCCCATCCAGGCTTCCAAGAGGACCAGGCGGAACATCGACGCCAGCCAGCTGGTGGACGACGGGAATGCCGACAACTACATGGACTATGCCGACGGCATGGAGGAGATCTTCGGCTCACTGAACTCCTTGAAACTGGAAATCGAGCAGATGAAGCATCCACTGGGCACTCAGCACAACCCAGCACGTACCTGCAAGGATCTGCAGCTCTGTCACCCCGACTTCCCAGATGGTGTGTCCCGGGACAGAGGGGAGATGGAGGAAACACCGGGTTTTCCACCTCCACGCGGTGAACAGAAGGGAGGGCGGGAAGAGGAGTAATTTGGGGAGTCCCTTGTCCTGGTGCTCCATGGGGAATTTGGCTGGCAGAGAAGAAATTTGTAGAGTTGAACTAGATAATCATTGTACGTCCCTTCCAACTGAAATTTTCTGTTCTAAGAATGGGGATGCGGAATGAAAATATCTCTTCTGTCAGGTGCCACAGTATTAGCTAGGAAAGAACTTAAACCAATTTTTCAAAAACTACATATAGCCTGTGACAGAGATGAAACATCCCTGGTAAGATGGTTGGGAAAGTGTCCATTGTCCTTCCTTCTCAGTGCTAATTCTTTCTTCCCTTCTCTTTCTGCTCATGCATCCAGGTGAATACTGGGTTGATCCAAACCAAGGATGTTCCAGGGACTCTTTCAAAGTTTACTGTAATTTCACAGCTGGTGGAGAGACTTGCATCTTCCCTGATAAGAAATCTGAAGGAGTAAGTCCACACAACCTTTAATTTCCCCCTGTCTCATGGCGATAGATTGTTCCCTAATATGAATATTCATAGTCAACTGCAGCAGAACTGAACAATAACCAGTAAGGATCAAAGATCCAGAACATTCCTTCGTTACACAACATTACTTCTAAAATAATAAGGAACGTGTTGACAAAGAGAATTTCTTTGAATAAGACAGATTGGAACAAGCCTTTGATGGTTTCCCAGGCATAATAAATGCTAAAAGGTTAATTTTTTTGACTTTGCTGTGCAAAGGCAGGTGTGTGTGTTGGGGCAGGAGTTGGGGCTTTGTTTAACTCCTTCCTTATCTCCCCTCCCAGCTGGGCTGTTGCTCCACTGCCTGCATGTCTAAGCACCACTGACTCCTCTACCCTTACTGTGTCTCCAAGCAGAACAGATAAATGTTTATCTCCTGTCATTTTTCCTGCTCTTTCCTGTGGGTAAATGATCCTAAATGATTGCAAGTATCCTCAGCTCTCTCCCTGGTGCTGATGTGCAAGGTTGATGAAGTTATTTGTGCAATGATGCGCTTAGCTCAACCAAACTCATCATTTTAGTCCTGTATCCACACACTCTGTTTTCCAGAGCTGCTCTTCCCACTGCCTGGGGACCAGCTCCTGCACTGGCCAAGCAGAAGCTCTTGCAATTCAGCCTGGGGGAGCTCAGTTGTGCTCCAGCTGTGACAAAGCTGAGCCGTTCGCTTGCTGCATTTCACCCACCAGAAATATGTGTCAGAACAGGACAAACAACACGCAGCATAAATATTCCTGGAGTTTTTCTTTGGGCTGTTTTAAATAGGAGATAGATTTCTTCTCCTTTGCATCAACTTGCCATATCTCTCCTAGAAATGTTGACAGCTAAAATTGGATTCTGGCCATGATCTTACAGGATCTCAGAGCCCTGCCATGCTCGTCCTGTGAGGGGCTCTGTGTTATACTCCTCAAGTGCAAATTGTGCTACACTTCTACAATATTTTATTCATAAGAAAAACCTTCAGCCTTCTCTTTTTCCATCTAGAGGAATGCAAACAGCGACCACAGAAGCATTGAGTAGTGGCTGAGTGGTTTTATGATAAGCCACAGCAGAGTTTGAGCCATATCCCCTCTCAGTTCATCCCTCACCCAGCAGAAACACGCTGACTTGCTTTACAGTTCACGTACTGGAAAGGAAAGGACAATCCCAAGACACCTGCATGGAGCTTGGCTGTAGTTTTTGGGGAGATTTGCAGCAGAAGTGAGGGGGGTTGTGGGAGGGTGAGGAAGCAGAAGGCAGTCTTGTGCTCTGACTCAAAAAAGGTGTTTCAGCTGCTTGGCTGGGGCTGACACAAAGGGTGCTCTGCAGCTGATATTTTGTCACGGTCACTGTTGCTCCGGGTCATTGGAGCTCCATCACGTGCAGTCCAGCACTGTCTGTGGAGGATGCACAGTCTGTGCTGCACCTCAAACACAGGAGACAGGCAGAGGCTCTTCCTTAATCACATTCTTTGCCTTTCCCAGTCCCACAGCATCTGGATTTGGCATTAGAGTGGCAGAAGCCTCCTCAGTTTCCAGCACTGCCTCTCCATCCCAGCCCTCCCATGAAGATCACTGCACCTTTCACCACCCATGTTTCCTTTTTCACTCTCTACCTTTCCTTTTACTTTTCCTCTCATTAGACTGCACTGCTGGATTTGTATCCAAAATGTCTAGGAGGCAGAGATCATTAGCTCTTAGCAAGCGAAGCTGGTCCCAGGGTACCACTGGGTACCTGGGAAGGACCACACCATCCCCCTCCATTCTAGAGGCACCTTAGTGCTCTGCCCACCCCTCATTATTCGTGTAAAAGATAAAGAAATTATTTAGAAGGAAGTTGGACACTTCCAGTAAGACATGCTGCTTGTGGAACTGAATGTACCTTTTTTAATTTCCTTTTTTTTTTTCTTTCTCTCTTCCCTCCTTGCCATCCCCAAACTAGGCTAGAATTACTTCTTGGCCAAAGGAAACCCCAGGCTCCTGGTTCAGTGAATTCAAGCGCGGTAAACTGGTAAGATGCATCTTCGTGCTTTCTGTTTTCTTTAACCCCTGTCATATTTTACAGAGTAAAATGGCTCGTTGGCCCAAAGAACAGCCTTCCACATGGTATAGTCAATACAAGCGGGGGTCTTTGGTAAGTGGCTCACCTTGGCCCTCGAGCCTGAATCAGAGCTCCTCATCTGCTTTGGTATGGCCAGACCTGCTGCACTCTGCATGCTGGACTAATCACCACCACCAGGCACAGCAAAATGTTTAAGGTGGAATACTGAGAAAGAACTAAAACCCTGTGGAGGCACTTTTTTTGTCCAGTCTGCTTGACTGGGAACCCATTATGGCAAGGGCAGACTGGGTGTCCCCATGTCCTGAAGCAATGGGAGCTTATCCCAAGGCCTGAGAGACCCCTCAAGTGATGCTCCAGCCCAGAGCTGTCACAGCCTGTGCTCACTGGTATCCAGGTTGAGGGGGTGGATCTGCACATACCTGGTCTAGGGCAGGTTTTCCCCAAAGGATGGATTTTGTCTCCCATACTGGAGATGAGCCACATCAGGTACTCCCACACCACTCATGGAGCTTAGGAGTCACTAATTTAAAGGAAGATTTCAAGTCACCTGCATTTGCCAAGTCTAGTGGGCTGGATTTTGATTTAGTCACAATTAAGGATTTTTTTCAAGGGAGAAGAGCTGTTGTAAAGTCAGACAATGTTTGATGTCAGCAAGACAGCAACCCATAGAACAGAGAAAGCTCTGGTATATTGTCCTGTAATAGGACATCCACTTTGTGGACAGATCACTCCCACAGAGACCAGGTCCTGGTCAGGGATGTCAGATCAGCAGCTGATTAGTGTCAGCCAGGTCTCCTTAAGCAACAGAAACCTTCCTCTTGTATATCAGTTCTTGTAGGATTATTGGGATGCAGATAATGAGCTCAGTCAAATGAGCAGAATTAGGGAAGAAGGAAATATTCAGCAGATAAAACCGACCTGCCCCCTGAGGGCAGATGCTCTGCTGTGTCTGAACTGCTCCAGGCAGTTGTCCTCTCCCCAGGGCAGGGGGTTCTTGCAGTGCCCCCCAAACTTCCACCTTAAAAGGCAAACAACCCAGAAAATCTCCAGTTGTTTCCCTGCACCGCATTTCATCGCCACTAAACACGTTTTGCTCTGATTCTGCCCACAAGAAGGACGTGGCTTCTGTAGCTTTTCTGCATTATCAAATGAGGCTGCAAAGCCAAGGCTTCAGCCTCGTGGCTCCTTGGAGGGCAACTACTCATAGCTTAATTACAGAGCACTTCATCAGTTAATATTACACAAGTACCTTCACTCCATATTCCCTGCTTCTTTTTTTCCCAGTCTATCAGCTACATTAGAGGCTCAGTTGTCAACCTAGAGGTTAGGGCTTTTTTTTTTTTTT
>VYXB01000436.1:221297-275269 GCA_013397135.1 Pachyramphus minor
AAAAAAAAAAAAGCCACCAGCACGTAGAAGACCTACCTAAGTAACCCACAAAACTGTTAAACACACCAGCCATGAAAGTGAAGTTTTATCTATTTTTTTATTTTGAAAGAACCTCTCATTCCACTTCAGTCTGTGCTTGGAGCCATGAGACTGGTAAATTGAGGAGACATTTGCCTGGTGGATCCAAGGTCAGCTAAAGTCTGTGTGTAGATGGAGGGAATGAATGAGTTTGAGCTCACCTCTGGGTGCAACTCTGCTCCATTTACTCCATGGAGACGGTCCCTGGTGTCTTTCCATGCAGCCTGAGCAGGTTTTTTTGGTGGCTGAGCCCATGGGGAGCTCCAAATTGAAGGGGAAGGTTTTCAACTGGATGTCTAGCACTGCTGACAGGGGGCTCCATGTGAATCCTGGAATTGCACAAAGTGTGCAGCTGGGAACACCCAAAGTCAGAAGGATGTAGTAACTATGCAATACAAAGAAACCAGCTTGTTTTGATGCTTCCACACCATCATTAATCAATGACACAGAGTACTTGGAGCCAGTTTTTTACCTTTTCTCACGATGCAGCCAAACTGCATTCAGAGGGATAAGAGGGGTTGCAGATGTTTTCTTCTGCTTTCCTTCTGTGTGTGTTACACACAATTCCCAGTAGCTCTAACAAGGCCTGCCACCCATCCCATCCCATTATCCTTCACAGCCATATGGCATCTGCCACAGGGAAACACCAGCAGAGAGAAAAGACTGATTTCTGCAAAACTGTTCCCATGGGCAAACCTTATACCCACAACCAGTTCCCAGCGGCTCCAGTTGCAAAGCTGGGACTGGGCTTCACACAATCTGCAGAGGCTGAACAGCATCAGAGACCCCTTAACGAGCAACCAGGCTCCAAACCAAGCTCTGAACCGAAATAAGAACAAATAAAAGCAGTAGGTCCTGCAGATCCACCTGGCACTGGGTGGGTGCCAAGTGCTTGGCATTTTGTGTCCCCTCCCTTCCACGTCCTGGTGGTTTTCTGGTAGCTCTCCTGGCATGCCTGGCTCTCTCCTGGTCAGTCATATTTAACTCTCAGGAGGACAGTGCAACAGTATCCTGACAACCGGTTGGTATATTTATTTATTTTTATTACCTTTTTGTTTGTTATTTTATTACCTGGTTATGAATCTCTTCTACTGTTTGCAGCTTGCACCACGACGTGATGTCTCATGGTACCTCGAAGGAAACTCCGCTGTTTATGTGCCTGTGTTTTTCTCCTGGTTGTTTCTAAAGAAACCCAATTGTTCCTCGAGGGCAGTGGCTTGGCTATGGCTGGAGATGCAGCCCCAAGTAAAAACAATTCCTGGGTTCCAAAACCCATTTTGTGTTTGCTTCTTTGGTGGGGCACAAAACTCCCAGAAAGCCCTGAATCCCTTAAGTGCTGGAATTGGGTTTCAATAAATTCTAATTTGCAGAAATGTGTTATAGGCACCGTTCTCCTGCTTGGGAGAAAAGGAGCCTGATGGGCAGAATGGAGCAAATCTCAGTGTGCAGGTGCAGCCCTGTGTTCCCAATGTGCCCCAAGGGCAGCAGATCCATTTTCCCTCTGCCCGAGTGTAGCCTTGCCAGTCACGGCAGCCCCGAGTCCTTATCAGCAGGAACAGGATTGCTGCAGATTGAGTGCAAAGATTGCTTGAAACCCCAGGGTTTGGTGCTCAGGAAAAATGAATGGGAAATACTCCAGGGTGTGCAGAACAAAAGACCCACAGCAGCTAGGAAATCTTGTTAAACAGGACAGAAAAATAAAGCCCTGAACCCTTACAGAAACCTGCTTTCTCTCCCCTTCAAAAGCTGGAGAAATATGCCCAGTACTGGCCTAAACTTGAGATCATATATCCCCAAATTTGCACCTTCTTGGGTTGAATTCCCTTTCCTTTTGTCTCCTGCCCTGAATTAGCCTTATTTTTTTAGCTCACGTGAAGCAAGAGAATAAAATGCCCTTTGTCAGCCATGCCCTGGCCACAGGAGGACCAGAGCAGCCCTGTGACAGGAGCAGTGTCTGCACCCTGGTGGGGTGGTGACACTGGTGGTCCTCAGAGCCCCCCAGACACGTTGCATCCCCCCTCACTGCCCAGCTTTTCCCCTTCTCCCCTCCTCACAGCTCTCCTACGTGGACTCGGACGGGAACCCCATCGGGGTGGTGCAGATGACCTTCCTGCGGCTCCTGAGCGCCTCGGCCCACCAGAACATCACCTACAACTGCTACCAGTCCGTGGCCTGGCACGATGCCACCACCAACAGCTACGACAAGGCCATCCGGTTCCTGGGCTCCAACGACGAGGAGATGTCCTACGACAACAACCCCTACATCCGAGCCGCCCTGGACGGCTGCGCGGTACGTGGGCAGGGCCGGCCTGGGCCGGGCCCTGCTGGAAGGGAATGACACCCTGGGGGTCTCTGTGCCCCTCCCTGGGTTGTCCAGCACCACCTACCTCAGAGTAAACCCCCCCTAAATCTCCTGTCCCCGTTGGTGTGGTTGTCCTGAGGGCAGTCCCTGGCATGGGAGACATCGAGCTTGCTCCTCCCTGAGCTGGGAAAACGTGATTCCACTCCAGGTCAGGAGAAGCTGCAGCACCTCTAGGCATCAAATGGATCTGATAATCAAATTAGCCTGCCTAAAAACTCCTTTTAGACTGCTTTTAACATCTTTCTCTTCATCTCCTTTCCCCCATGAGAATTCTGCCCAGAGTGAAGATCTCCCCTCCCCTTCCAGCCCACTCTGCTCCTCACCTTCCCTTCGGCCACACGCAGCAGCCACAGTTTCCAGAGGGGCCCCACATCCTCCCTTTGCTTCTGCCTCTTTCTATTGGATGCCTGATTTGGATTTAAACTCTTAAAAATCTGCCATCAGGAGATAAAAATTTGGCAAAGCAGGTGCTGCCTGCCTTTATTTTGAGACCCAGCTTGCTGGTGCAAAAACATGCATAATTCCCACCCCCTGGAGCTGCAGCGCTTGAAGCCCACGGGACAGAAAGATTGAGATGTTTGACAGAAAAAGCTCCCCACATAATTTGAGATTAAAATGGTTCTCTTCTAGCACAAACACGATTTTTACTGTAGGAGCAATGAGGAAAATCAGATTAGAATCACTTGTTTTAGCATATTCATGGAGAGGGAAAGGGCATCCAGTCTGCTTCTGGAAACACTCAGAAGTTTGTCCTCAAGTACTTCATATCTCCTGCTGACACAACATGTCCTTGGTAAAAAGTGCCTCCCTTTCCCTTCTGAGGTCTCAGGGATGCTGTAGGATCACACACTGCACTTTTTAGGGTGGATGTGCCTGCTCAAAACCCTTTGGGTTTAAATGTGCCATCATTCCTCTCCCTAATGAGGAATAATACCAGGCCAGGGCTTGGAGCAACCTGGGATAATGGAAGGTGTCCCTGCCCATGGCACGGGGGTGGAATGAGATGAGCTTTAAAGTCCTTTCCAACCCAAACCATTCCATGATTCTGTGATATTCACGTGGAAAGAGGACTATAGCTCCTTTGAATTTATTGCTTGGTTGCTTCTCAGAGGCAGCTGTTACACAGCCAGTCTTGGTGCTGCAAATAAGTGATCGTGGCAAGAACTGAAGCTGTGGGAGCACCAGGAGAGGCTGGTCCAGCCCCAGTGTGATGGTGCAGCACAGAGATATTTTCTCCTGGCTCAAAACCTTGGGCATCACTTCTAAATCAGTGTGTTGGACTTGGTCCTCTCTGCAAGCAGGCTGTAAAAGAGGTAAAATGTACCTTGCAGAAGGAGGCTCTGCATCCCCTGGACTCCTGTAACCTCCCTGTTATCCTGGTAGACTGTGCTGCCAAAACCACAGGCAGGATATTTAAGATTTATTTAGTTAAGGGATTTTATTATTTACAACAGGTTCTCTACATTAAAGATGATTTAATCTGAATCTTAGACCAATTAAAAGGCTGTTAGGACCCTGCCAGAAATTTAGAGATGCATTTAATCCATTTGTGAGAGTGAGTGCTAGAACAGATTCAGTTTACAGACTTGACCATGCTGGGTTAATGGTTGGACTTGGTGATCTTAAAGGTCTTTTCCAACCTAAATGATTCTGTGATTGAGCCCTGCTGTGTGGAAAATGAGGTTGATCTGCCCGACACGGTGTTGCTGCAGAGGTCCTGGCAGGACCCACGCTCTGGCCGTGCTGCAGTCACTGGATCTCCAGGGCTTATGTTCAGACCATTACTTGAATGTGTTTTTCCTGCTCTTACAGCCCTTTCTCCGTAGCTCTGATACAGCCAATTCTGCCGAGACACACAAATCAGAGGGAAAGGTAGAGCCAAAAGCTGCTCCATAAATTCACTTGTTTGTGCAGCCTTGTATGCCCTCGGGTGCACTTCTGCTCCTCTAATAATTATTTATATTTTGGAAATAACTGTATGGCTACCAGGCACGATAAAAAGACAACATCACCTTGTGAATTCCATCAAACTTTAAATGTGATCTTTTCGGTAGCGCTCGGGTAATAGTCAAACTAATATATTCAAATTAAATCGCTCCCATTTGCTCAACAACCCATGTGTGTCCTCGGGGAGGTAAAACAACTATTGCACAGCCACAACAATCTTGCCAGGCTCCTGTTCCAGCTTGGAGATGTGCTGACAGCAGAGTTAGTGTGTTGTGATGTGCAGAGCAGCAAAGTCTGGGCTCAGGGTCAACATCTCCCAGGGCTTTGCTCAGTGGGCACCATCCCACCTGAGAGCACATCTGGTAAATCTGCAGGGCAAAGAAATCCATGGTTTGTTGTTGGGTGATTAATTTGGGTCAGAAAATGCCTGGGTAAGGTACCTCAGGGTGTTTCCTGAGTGGTGAATGCTCGGGCATGATATCTTGCTGATGTTGGGTTGGAGGCATCACCAGAGCTCCTCTCTCTCTCTCCCTCTCTCTCCCTCTTTTCCCCACCAGGCGAAGAAGGGCTACCAGAAAACCATCCTGGAAATCAACACTCCCAAAGTAGAGCAAGTACCTATAGTCGACATCATGTTCAATGACTTCGGAGAAGCATCACAGAAATTTGGATTCGAGGTGGGACCAGCTTGCTTCATGGGCTAAGAGCCACCCGAAAACTAGTCTCCAAATGAGCAACCTCGTAACCTCATTGCGCCATTTAATTAAAAAAAAATAATTTGAAAAAAAGAAAAAAAGAAAGGAAAAAAAAAAAAAAAAGAAGAATTCCTTGTCACGTGCACGTTGTGAGACTGGACAGCGATGGGTTATTTTTTTTTGTTGTTGTTGTTGTTTTGGTTTCATCCCTTCGTTTTTCCCGAGTTCCTCTGCGACACCTCTGACCCACAGTCACTGACCGAGGGGGATCGTTCCCACCACGGACGCAGAATTCCATGACCGACCGCCGCACACGTGGCCTGGAGACCTGTCCCTGCTGCTCCAGGGCCACTGAACAGACCCCACCGCCACCAGAGACTTCTTCTTCTTCGTCTTCTTGTGAGCAACAGCGAGCGCTTGCCTGTAGATTATTGTTTGTTTGTTTGTTTTTAAGGAAAAAAAAAAATGGGAAAAAACTTGAAACTCCTGTGTTCAGCTTGATGTTGAAGTCCTGGCTCCGATCCAAATCCTGCCAAAGCTCATCAAAAAGGCATTTTGTTGTTATTCCACGAGATTTGGATCAGCTCTAGCAAAGAGGTGTCCTGGCCAATCCCAGAAGTTTTAGTTATCTCCATTGAGTTGCTTAATTCTACGTTCTCGCAAAATTTAGCTAAAGGTCACACTGGGCATCTCTTTCCCACGTATTAAAGGTGCTTATATTTTTGTATGTTTGTAAGTAAATATTTGTATCTGTATATTATTTTAAATGTTTGAATGTTTCTGGCCTCCAAACATGCACGTGACCTTGTGTGTATTAAACCCACCGCCCTTCCCACCACCTGCCCAGCCGAGCATCCGCCTGGGAATAAAAACTCCTTTTCTGCCTCGGCCTTGGAGTTACACCCAGGATGAGCCTTGGCAGGACGAGGTGCAAACCAGCCCCCTGAGCCACAGTTGCCTTTTGGAATGATTCACTTCAAAATTAGGAAATTAAAGCCACTTCTTAACAAATTTTCTACGAAACCCTGATCTGAAAGCAGGATCTGCTTCGAGTCTCTGCCTTTTTATGCGCTTGCTTAACATGCATGTTTTAAATTAATTCTTCTTTTTTTTTTCCTTCAACATCCTTTTACAATAATAATTAAAACCAAATCCATCCCCAGTGGCAGATTGCAGTGGCAGGGGAAGTCCATTTGTCCTCTCTGAATATCAAATGTAAAAAAAAAAAAGGAGAAAAAAAAAAGGTGCTTTTTATTTTTTATTTTTACATGTCTCTGTGGTGCTATCTGTTTGATAACTTTAATACAACACTGGTGATACCCTGCCACTGGCTAGTCTCCCACCAGCTCTGCTTTTTAACCACTTTCAGACAGACTTATACATGCATGTCACCTTCATATTTGTTAAGCAGGAGACCCTCTCCTCTCCTTTGTATCGCAGCAGCTTTTATGGTCCGTGCAGGAAAAGTACTAAACGTGCTTTACATCTTTTCTTACATCTTTTTTTTCCTTTTTTTTTTTTTTTCCCCCCAGACAGTCCACACGTTTTCCCGGTGGTAACCAGAGCAGATTGTACTAAGTGCTGAACGTTTGTGGTGCTAATTTATGTAGATGTCGGGTGTCCTGACGCGGGTGCCGGAGCCGTGTGGGTGCTGCCGGGAGTCTGCAATTCTCTTGCTCTCTTCCCACAGTGGCTTTTTGCTTTTCTTCCACGGCTCACAGCGTGCTGACACCATCTTCTTTTTCCATTTGTTTTTCTCCGTGGCTGTTTTCCTTTTTTTTAGATCTCTCAGCTGGAAGAAATAGATGTTGCGGGGCGGGGGTGGTTTTTTATTATTATTATTATTATTTGGCCTGGAGTGTTACGGCAACGCTTGAGCCAAGGGGGATCTTTCACCATAAAGGAAAAGATATCACATTTACTGTGAAGAAAAGCCTATATATGATGTCTTTTCCCCCCTCCTTCCCAAGCAGAGAGCAGCAGCATCCGAGGAAGGGAGGCCAAGCCGTGCTGGAGGGAGCGGCGATGCCGCGTGGTGCTTTTTTGGCCTGGGAGAGCCGTGTCCATCCATCTCCCTTCTTCTCAAGTGCTCTCTCATGGGTTTGGGGTTTTTTTCCATTTAGGGGAATAAAAAAATAAAAAAGGTGCTACCCTAAAAACTGCAGACTCCGGCAGCAAAGCAGTGAAAAGGAATATATAATAATATATAAAGAATTCAGCTTCTCAGTCACCTTGGCAACAGCCTTGTTCAGGAACAGTGGGAAGGTCAGGAAAGGTTGCACATTCCTCTCTGCAACAGCAAAGCCATATATTGATGTATGTCCACACGTGTGCGTCCGTCTAGGTCATGTGATTCTGTTATAAATTTTCATCAAGGGAGCTTTTTTCTTTTATTTTTTTTCCCTTTTATTTCTTTGCTTTAAGTACAAAAAAAGAAAAAAAAAATTCCTCTGTTGAATTCCACAGTGTTGTAATTGTACTGAGCTCCAAACTGTTCCGATTTCCCCAGACCACTTAGCTACGGTATATTGCAATAAAATTACTACTTGTATTTGCAGACCTTCTTTTTGTGTAATTTTATTTCCCTCCTCCCTTAATATATATGACTTGAACAAATGTTGATAAGAAAAATAAAACCTATGGAAAAAAAAATTTTTAGTACATAAGGCCCTTTTTAAAATATAGTGTCAAATGACATATTGTACATTTCTTCAAAGTCCAATAAACATGTCATAAAATTTAAGTGTAATGCCCATAAGAGCTATTTTTAAATATTTTAAACCTGTGTAATAAAGGAATAAATGTAATAGATTTTTTTTTCAATAAATCAAGTTTACTGTTTCCACCTAAACCAACGTGATGTGAATGTCTTCTTGAAGTTGATTGCAGCAGGATTTCTCCACGACCCTGAGGAGCCCGAAGAGTTCATCAGAGGAGCTGTGCAAGTGCTTAAAGGTAATACATACTGTAAAATATAAACCAAACCCAGGGGAAGAGAACTTCCAGGCCTGGAATTGTATTTTTTTTTCCCTTAGTGAGAACCTCCAGTTGACCCAACAGTGCAAAAAAAGCCAACCTGGGGATTTCAGTGGCTGGGATCTGGATGAGAAGATCAGGTGACCACCTACTCTGCACCTCCACACCGGCAGAAATGTCACCAGAGGAGACTTTGCTCTTGCTGATCTCACCCTGAGACGAATTCAGGAACAAACACTTCTCCAGCCTCTTGGTGAGCTCCTCAACCCCCAAACTCATCCTCAGGGCGCTGCTGTGTGGAGGTGCTGGGGGAAGCAAACATGAGGGACACTTTGCTCACCCTCTCCTCCTTCCCTCCGTGGGTTTCACTCCAGGGATGTGCAGGAAGGTGACGGATCCTCTGGAAAGAACTGCAGGAATCCGCATCACTCTGGTTCTCAGGGGCTTCTTGCCAAGAACATCTGGTTGGTGCTGCTGGTTTTCAGGTCCAAGAAGATGTTTGTACCTTCCAAAAGTGACGTTTGCAGCGTTGCAGGTGCGTAAGGTGCAAAAACAGGGGCACGGCCATGAGCCCACCTGAGCAGTGACCAAGCCAAGCTGTGTGTCCCCTCGGCCTCTCCCCTGCGTTCTTTGGCTCCAGTAGGTCTTGGATGACCTTCACCCTGTGCTGAGAGGTAGATCCCAGGTGGAGGGAGATGTTCAGATAACGAGCCAAAGTCACAGAATCAGAGAATGGTTTTGGTTGGAAGGGTCCTTAAAGATCACCTCATCCCAACCCCCTGCCATGGGCAGGGACACCTTCCAGTAGATCAGGTTGCTCCAAGCTCTGTTCAACCTGGCCTTTAAAGTCTTTTGGTCTAAAAGTGTATAATTAACTTCTAGGAGTAATTTTCAGAAGTCTTGGGGTATTATGACTAAATCTTCATCCAGAGGGACCCCAAAAACGCAGGGGTATCACAGCTGAAGGAATAAATTAGGGGAAAGTAATTTTAATTACTTAAACCTGGCTAGAAACATTTAACTTACATCTTGATCATGCTCCAAGGTGACACTAACTCCATCCATGCTGACTTGCCAGTTGTGATTTGCACTCAATAACTGCTGGTTGCAGCAAATGCCTCGGAGCCTCGCTGCTGAGAGAGGCTTTGATCTGCTATTAGGAGAAAACAGAGATCTGAGGAAGGATCTGACTGTTTCTGGCAGTGCCAGACACAGAAGCCATGGCAGCTTTTTCACCTCTTTTCGTATAACAAAGTCTGTGATTTAGTGCTGGAGCTACAAAGCTGTGACTCCATCAGGTGAGATATGGAGGGGAATGTTTAGAAGATCCACAAAAAGAGCAACAAACAATTGAGACAGAGTGTGAGCACCCTGAACAGCTCAGTTTTTCTGTGAGGATGGGGCTGCTCATCCCAAACTCCCACAGCAGCTGCTCCCCCACCTCAGGGATGCTGCACAGGGGCAGGACCAGAAGCCCAAACCCCAGGATGCAGCAAAGAGAGTAAAAGGACAAAGCTCAGCACTCAGGGCAGCCCTGGGGGGAGCAGAGCACCACCCACCCCTGGTACAGCTCAGGGAGGGGGAGTTATCCAAGGGCAGCTGATCCCAATATTGTTTCCAACAGCCTTTAAAGCAGCTGAGCCAGCCTGGGTGACTGCAGGGTTGTTGGTCTGCTTTGCTCTGCATGTGGGATTTTTCCTAACAGGCAGAGGTTTCACTGGGCTGGGATTTATGTGGTTCTGTGTGTTAAGGAAGCAGGTGAAGCCTGAGGAGTTTTCCCTGTCCAGTTACCTGAGCTGACCCAGGAGTGAGGACATGTGCATGTGCTTCCTGGCTGCTTCCACAGGTAAAACAGGAGTTACTGTGGGATTTGCTTTCTGCCTGTAAAATGGAATTGTTCTCTGGTTTGTTTTTTAGCCCTGCTCTGGAGGAAGAGGCCCAGGTCCTCATGATGGCTGTGAGTCTGTTGGCTCCCTATCTTTTATCTTGGATTCCCTTGGCTCACTTAACTGTTGGATTCAGTAACCTTAAAGGTGTTTCTCAACCTAAAAAATTCTATGATTCAACTACTGGAGCACTGGCTGTCCCTTAAAAAAAAAGGCACAATCCTACATGATTTGTAAGAGTAAGAAGTGGGGAAGAGAACAGAACCTTTGGGGAAAAGAGCAAAGCAGCTCTTTGGAAACACAGCTCCCTCCAGTTGTGCTTCACCCCTGGGGCTGCCCCACCAGTAACCAGCACATCCCTGTTTCTCCTGGGAGCTGGTGGGGAAGGGAACCAGGATCAGCAGCCCTGGAGCACTCCCAGCCCAACCTGTGCCATGCAGGGACGACCTGTGATCACACCATTTGCCTTCCACAAGACACAGCAGCTCTGCTTGGCTTGTGTCCTGCTGTTGTTACCTCCCAAAGTGATGTTCCTCCCAGCTCCTTAAATACTGTGTTTACAGGAGACTGGTAAAAATAAAAATGGCCAAAAATGAAGCGTTGGCAATGATGAAATTTAGAGACCAGATCCTGGGCATCCCTTCCCTGTGGTCTAGGTGAGTTTGGGGAGAATTAAAACTGTGAATGGGTGTTTTATACAAAGTCTTGAGCATCCTTAGTGAGACTGAAGCTCTCCTGGAAAGACAGAAACAGCAAGACCAAGTGGGAGGCTTTAATGAGAAGGGGAGAGGGTTGTGCATGAATTAGCATGAAGAAAATATGCAAATTGTTGGGTAGAGTGAGTTTTTCACAGCATACAAGGGAGCTAGAGCTATTCTTGTTGTTCAGCTGCTTTTTGTCCTGCATCTTTTGCCCAGCCAGTCTTGATTTGACTTGAGTTTATTTTTATTAACGTCTCAAACAAAAGATTAGAATTTATCTGACCCACAGCTCTGGGAAAAGAGGGAAAAAAATTCAAAAAACCCTCTCCATGACTTCCTATGAGAAAGAGCAAGTGAGCTGGAGGTGCCTCTGGCAGTTCACCACCACCTGGAAATTAAGCTACAGAGACCCCACAAAAAGCTAATAACTGAGCAAGTCAAATGTGTCTCTTCTCTTAACACCTTGAACAGGAGCTGTGCCTCTGCAAATTCACTGCTCTGGCTTTCCTGCAGCCCAGAAAGACAACTTCCATGGGTTTTAATATTTTTTTAACATGGATGATGTGACAGGACAGATTGTTGCTGCAGCAGTGAAAAGCATCAGCCTGAACCTCATGTCATTTGGTACTGAAAATTTAAATTTGGTGTCTCTCTGACATGAGCGGGTGGGAAGCAATGGTTTATCATAATCATCCAGAAATTATCACTGCATGTTCTGGTTTTTCCTGGCTTTCTCTTTGCTTTCCTTTAAGTCAAGAGCAACCTTTGAAGGCAACCTGGGCTGATGTTCTCAACATCTGCCAGGGTCTGTTTAACCAGGGCTGCTGTCCTGCCATTACACAATGGCTCAAAATGCTGCATCCTTGAAAATAATTTACTCTTAACTCATCCCTCCCTCTGTGCTTCCAGCTGTGGTGAATCCCATCCCCTCTCACATCAAGGAGAGCTTCAGTCCCAGCATCTTCTCTGGAGCTGCTCTTACCAAAGTCCCAGCACTGAAAACCTGGTTTGTTTTGAGGAGCATTAACGTGCTGTAGTTTTATTTATGGCACCTATTGGCACTTCATTTATTCCTCGATTTTTCTCCATCCTGGGGCACTGTGGCAGCAAAGTGATTTTCTCCAGAGGCACAAACTCAATAGCTCAGACAGACCCTGCATGTTCCTACCTTCACAGTGAACAAAACTTAGCAATTTATGCTTGTATTTAATGGGTTTTCTCAAACAGCCCGGAGCAAAAATAAACACCCCAAAGAAATCAAACATGCGAAAACCCTGAAGAAGAAGCTGTTTTCTCTCCTTCAGAGAGAAGCCAACACGCTTGTTTTTTAAGAGATGCATAACGAAGGGAGCTCTGAAGCGCTAAAATTACATCTTGTAAGGCACAGGCTGTCACACTCAGAGGCACCCCTGGAACTGCTGCTCCACACAGCTGAACACTGAATGCAAACGTGCCGTCACCGGGCCCTGCGTTGGGACTTAATGTTCTCATTCTGCCTAATTATTAATATGTTAATTTGACAATGAAATGTTGTTCTTCGCAGAAATTTTTCTACTCTCTGCTTGGCTGCTTTTTTTTTTTTTCTTCTTCTTTTTTTTTGGCTGCTCCTCAGCTCAGCAAATTTTTCTTTTTCTCTCTTTCTTGGCTCAGGGCGGGCAGAGCCAGGGGATGCACCTGAGGGCTGCTTTTACTCCATCCCTGGAAGTGTCCAAGGCCAGGTTGGACAGGGCCTGGAGCAACCTGGGCTAGTGGAAGGTGTCCTTGCTCATGACAGGGAGTGCAACAAGGTGGGTTTTAAGGTCCCTTTCAACCCAAACCATTGTGTGATTCTATGATTCCCTGAGCACCCTGAGGTACCAAGAGAGTAACCAACTCAGGTGAGCATTGTGCTGGCCCTGAGTGCCAACCTGACCTTGGAGACATTCCCTAGTGTGGCCAAACCATGGTCCCAGAGCTGCCTAAGGTGGATGCTGGGCTGAAGCACTGCCCTGAAGCCCCAGGGATGTGTCTGGCCGTGGTTGTGCCATTGCCTGGGGATCTAGAGGGAAAGGATGCCCTGACTGTGCCTTTGTAAGTGCAAAACTTCATCTGAGCAGCTGAACAGGGACCATGAGCTGCTGGTGGGGTCCCTCAGCCAAGAGTGGTCTTGTCCTTGTTCACAAGCATGGTGAAGACTTCAGTCTTTTTGGAATTTTAGCCAAAATTCACATCCAAATATCTTCTGGGGGCTTCCAGACAGAAACTTGGGTTGGAAAAGTGCCTCCCTTCAGCCCCCACATCCCCCAGCACAATGTGGAATTTCAGGAGAAGGCAGGAGCCAGCAGAAAAATAAAACAGAATTGTCCCTCCTTCAGGTTTTCTTTCCCAGCAGGTTGATCAGATCCTGTTGAAACGGAAATCAAGAAGCTGCCAGACTTGAAACATTAATTAAGATACACAACAGCAAGAGAGGGGGAGAAGGAAGGAGGGGAGAGTCTCTTCATGAATTATCTGCTCTGGGAGGCGGCGGCTGTGGATTCCACAGGCATCTATCATTTTGGAGGGGAAGGGAAGCAATTGAATCAAACTACACGGGAAGTTTGTACACCGGCGTGGATTTAATTTTCAAACTTTCAGCAGCCAAAGATTAACCTTGGTGAAGGGCATCAGCAGAGTGGGCAGAAATGTAAAAATTAATCCCTGCTAGGAGTTTCTTCAGGAGGGAACACTAAGCAGTATTAAATATTTATTGTGTATAAATACCTTCTTCCCCATCTCTCCCACTTTCTTGCCTGTTTTGCATTTCAGTGGCTTCTTCCACCAAAGCCTCTTTGCCCAGCAAGGCAGCAAACCTGGTTCTTGCTGTGAGAGTGCAAGACTTTGTTTTCTCTCCTGGGTAAGGTGGAATAATTCATTTGCCACCTTGATTTTTCCACTCCCTCCCCTCTGAAGATTGATACTGTTGCACTTAAAGGGGAGAAAATCAAGTTGTGCTGATCTATGACCAGACACTATTTATTCTCATAGAATCTCATCTGCAATTTTGTTCGGCGTCTTCGGAATTAAAATCCCTTTGCAATCTCTCCAGCTGGCTGAAAATGTGCCATTTCCCTCCCTTTCCCTCTCAGATGTCTCTTCCCTCTGCTCAGGGCACACCGTTATCCATGATGTGATTCTGCTTTATATTCAGATGGTTGTGGAAGTTTTGGACCATAAATAAAGCTCCTGTGCAGCTTGTGCAGAACGATTCTGAGAGGTTGGGGTTTTTTTATTTTTCTCCTTATTTCTTTTCCTTCTCCCTTTCCCCTTCTATGTTTCTTTCTTCAGATCTTGGACTGGGTGATAAATTAATCATTTCTTCCCCCGTAGCAACCGCCAACGTGCAATATGGAGCTGATTCCTTCACACCTGTGATTGAGGCTTGGAGGTGACCCTGCAAACAGCACAACAAGAGCCTGTTCCACGGATCCTGTGCTGCCTGGGAGGAGCAAACCAGCCCAGCACAGAAACGTGGCTCAGCACATTAGTCCTAGAAAGCAGCTTACGGTCCCAGTGTCCCTCTGGTGTCCCCAGCACACAGAGCAGGGACAGCCTGGCCAGCTGAGTTCATGCCTGAGGGCGTTTCTGGAGCAGGTGGAGCTGCTTCCTGCTTTTTGCAGGGATTAAGGTGGTTTGCATGGATATTCCTGCTTGGTGGGATGATGGGACTTGGGCTGGTGTTCACATGTCCTCCAGATCCTGCCCCAGCTCCCTGGAGCAGACAGGATGTGACCAGCAGGGCTGGCTCACTGCAAAACATTTATTTTATTTTATTTTGTCTGATTAGAAATACAAAAGCACCTGAGAGAAGATGGAGATGAACACCCCACCAGGTAGTGCAGGGTCCTTGTGGCTACAAACCAGCTGCCTGTTGCCCCCTCTATGACCTGGAAAATCACTGCCTGTTATCCAGGGCTGCTGGTCAGCAGAGGCAGGAACATCTTCAGCTACACCTGTCTGACCTCAATTTGCTGAAATAAGTGGACTCAGTGAAAGGGAACAGCCTCAGGTTGTGCCAGGGGAGGTTTAGACTGGATATCAGGAAAGATTCCTTCACTGAGAGGGTTGTTCAGCACTGGAAAAGGCTGCCCAGGGGAGTGGCAGAGTCACCATCTCTGGAAGGGTTTAAAAGACAGAGAGATGTGGCACCTGGGGCCATGGTTTAGGGGTGGCCTTGGCAATATTTGGACTTGATGATCTTAGAGGGCCTTTCCAGCCTTAATGATTCTGTGATTGTGTGACCTGAACTCTGGACTAGCCCACCCCATTCCAGGGGCTGCAGAGTGTGACCTGATGGGACACTGCAGGTTCCCAGGGCAGAGCTGCAGGGTCTGGTTTGTGTTGGTGCTTTTACCTCAGGAGCAGAGCCTGGGTGGCTCCAGCTGAATGTGGGGGGTCAGGACCCCCTTAATCTGCTTGCAAGAGGCTGCCCAGCCCTGGCATTGCTCCAGAGCTGCTGGTGTGTGGTCATGGAGGAGACTTCATTCATCCTCCTCTCTCTGCTCAGGAGCTTTCCTCCTACTGCCCACGGGAAGGGCTGGAAAGGACTCACAGAACCCACCGGGATGCATTTTCCTACTGTTTGCTGGATCCCTCCCTTTGATTTCCAGCACAAATAACGATTTGTGACTAAAAGGAAATCCACCTGAAAATGTCTGTCCCGTGGAGTCATTATCCACTTGAAAAGGCTTTTCTGGGGCTGCTCCAAGCCCTTTCTTCTGGCTGAATTTCTATTTATTTTTTAAAAGCACAAGATTTCATGTTGTTTTGTTTCTAATTTTCTAGAGAGCTAATCGGATTGGCAAGCAGAGAAAGGAGTTTTCAAGGGAGGCAGCTGCTGAATAGCAGCGAGTGTATAAAGCTGGGAGTGTAATCCAGGCTTTACCCACAGCCTTATTAAGATCTAGATGTTTTATTACAGGCATATATCCAGCTGGATTTCATATTAAGTTTTGTGATTCCTCCCTTTCCCCCCTCCCCTTCCCAACATTTTTTTTTTTCCTTCATGTAATTTGCTGCCTTTTGCTGGAGGAGTCTAGTTTAACTGGTACACGTGTTGCACTGAGCAACATCCTCAATTTAAATGGAAATTCTATCAATAACAAATGCACTATCTCTCCTCGCCCAGGGAAGGGCTTAGAAATATCATTCAGAGATAAAAAAAAACCCCACCAGAGCTCCAACCCAGTGCTACAAGAAGAGCCCTAAGTCCTCTTGCAGGGGCCAATTGCAGATAATAAACTGCCCATTTGTTTGCAGCCAAGATAGTGTAAATTATCTGGAGGAAATATGAGTCTGGTAATCAAGCCTGAAAACTGAAATGAAGGCGAGGGGAAGCGGGAAACTCATTATGTGGTGACTATTATCGTTTATTGCAGCAGCCCTGAAAGGCTGGGGCTGAAAATAGGGGCCAATGTGTGGACAAGGAAACGGGGACAGAAGCTCCGGGAGCAGGAAGGAGCTGCAGCAGATGTGAGGAGCAGCTGGGGAGAGGAGGGTTTGAGTGACCCAGCCAAAGGCACGAGGAGTTTAAGGTGGATAAAGGGACTAAATGCATGGCTGGGTCCCAACCTGTCGCCCTCTCCAAGTCTGCAGCTTTTCCTCCCCGTTTTCTAGTCTCATAATTAATTCATCACGAGGCACTTCTTAGGGCAGAGATTTTTCTGTCTCATGTAATGCTGTGAGAGCCCTGTGAACACATCCCAGAGCCTAAACATAGTAATGAAAAACTAAATGGGGTTACAATGCCTCTGTCCCTTTTCCTGTGAGGAAGAGGGAGAAAACCTAACGAAAAAATATTTCGTTTTCCCGTCGTCATTCAAAATTCCAGAAATGTCCCAGAAATGGCTCTTTTCTGGTTGAGAAACTTCTGAAAATGAGAAACTTTGCCAGATGTCCATATTGTTAAAAAGCCATTTACTCCTAAAAGAGATGCTTTGAGGAAAATTTTTCAGGCGACTGTAAAAATAAATCACGGAGTGTTGCTGCCTTTGACTGCTGAGATTTATGGGCTCTGGGTAGATGATTTATAGGGAATTGCATAAAGCTGGGGTTTTTTGACTGCACTCAATGAAGCAAGTCCTGGACTCCTCCCCAGCTGGGGCAGAGCACTGGTGGCACCTTGTCCCACGGCACCAGGTGAGGATCAGATCCATAGATTTCCTTCCCAAATGCAGGAGTTGCATTTTTATCCCCTTCTGTGAATGTCAGGGTGCAGGCAGAGGCAGCCAGGCACCCCCACCCCATGGCTCTGACACAGGGCTCTAACTGCTTCCCCTTGTTTTCCAGAGGCAGAATTCCAGCACCAGAGGTAAATCACCTCCCAGGAGGATGCTCAGCCTGTCTGACCGTGACAGAGGTTGGGTGGGACAAACATCTCCCTCGTTTTTTACAGGTTTCACTTGTTAATCTATTCTCTGCTGCCCAGTCCTGGTGGGCCCTGACCCCCTTGGCTGTGACAGAGGAGAGCCCAAGCCCCATGTCCCGTCTGTGACAGGCTCTGCCCCACAGGCACCTGCTGCAGGGCAGGTTTCTCACGTGATGTGGTGCAGAGAGGCTCCAGCTCCTCCAAAGATGGGGAAAAAATTCCCAGTGCTGTCCAGATTTGGGGTGTAGCTGACTTTCTAAATCCGTCGCGCTTCATTTATCGCTGTGATGGATCCGCTGCCCATATGGTTAAATACCAAAGAAGTGCAGCCTTGCAAATATCTGCTCACCCGGGATGAATAATTTTGGTTGACAGGCAATCAAGGAAAGATTAGTATTTTCGTTGTCATCAACAACTCTAAGACACTTTGGAGAAGTTTCCATGTCCTTTTCCCTGCAGAGCTGGGTGGTGTCTCACAATGTGCTGCTGATGATGTCAGGGCAGTTTTCTCTCTCCCTGTCTACTTCATCCCAGAGTGCAAAGCTGTTTGCAAAACCCATCACCTTCCTCAAAAATAACACAGGCAGGGCCTTCCACCTTGTGCCATAAATCATGGCAGGAAAAATGAAATTATAGGAGCTTACAAGATCCACTAAGCCAGGGCCAACGCTGAATTCATCAATCCTGTGGCGTGGCCAGAGCACAGGTTTCAGCTTAGCTCTTCCCCTTAGACTGGTGGTGCATGAAAAAGATACTTCTGAGCCTGTGGCAATGACAGTGGTGAGAAGAAATAACACATAATCATCCATAGTGTCTGCCTGGACTGAGTTTCCTTCAGGAAAAGCTGGAGGAGCCACCTATGTGAAATAAAAGGCTTTAAGGAGCAAAGGAATCAATTTTATCCAAAGCTATTTTTCTCTGAGACTGGGGGATAGATCTTCTTTGCCCTGGTGCACATCCTTGGTTAGTAACTGGAGTCTTCAGCATAAAATACTGTGTGAGGAGAAAACTACATTTTCATTCACCAGAGTTTTGGAGAGAGGGAAGGAAAGGCACTTCCCGAGGAGCACGAGAGCTGTGAAAGCTCTTCAACACCTTTAGTTCCTGTGTAGCATCTGCTGGTATTTTATTTTTGGCACCTATAAAGCATCTATTATCCCTGCTGAGTTTTAACCCAGTCATGTTTGCTTATGGAAAAATGAGATCACACCAAATAATAAATAAATGCTGGCAATAAACTAATTAAAAAAGCAGATTATTTGGAGAAGGGAGGTGGACCTGGAGCTGCAGAGGGCTGGATTGCCCTGTGGAGATCCACCCAAAGTATTTTTTACAGGAAACTATTCCTCATGCAAAAGCTAATGACTGGTAGAACCTCATCCCCCCCAGGACAGCCCTTTGCACTGAACCAAAGAAGTGGTGTGATTTTTCCAGGCTGGAGGAACAAGGAAAGGTTAACCTGTTATTAAAAACTTCATTAATATGCTAATGATCAAGAAACTTCTGCTAAAAATCATTTCTCACTGATTACCTCCTCCCCCACACCTTTCCCCAGGGTGGTGCTAAAAGACTTTTCACAGGATCATAGAATGGGTAGGAAATGGCCTTAAAGATCATCTCATTCCCTCTGCCCTGGGCAGGGACACCTTCCACTAGCCCAGGTTGCTCCAAGCCCTGTCCAACCTGCCTTGAACACTTCCAGGGATGGGACATCAACAACTTTTACACCATCTCGTGACTTTTGGGGCAATTTCCTCTGGCTGAAGCTCCAGGGATGGATCCAGCTCTGCAGCCAAGTGCTGAGAGCAGCCCATCTTCCAGCCACATGGATGTGTCTCCTTCCAAGGATCACACAAGGATCAAACCCGGCTTTCCGGAGCATCCTGAGCTGGGGGCAGCCAGCGAGGGGGGGTCAGGCAGCTCCTGCCCAGCTGCACCCCTGCTTTGCTGGCATGAATGGGCAGATAGGAGGATTTCCAGGCCATGGAACTGCTTTTCCCTCTCTCCCCTGCCGTGAGGAGCCTCCTCGCCGTGACTCACAGCCGGGTCCATCTGTCCCCACTGAGCTTCCTCCCTGCACCAGCAGGACCAGCACAGCTCCCTTCCCTCCAAGAAACTGAAGTGAAATGTTCCTTTGGAGAGGGACCATCAGCACAGGGTTGGTATTTCAGGGCTTAACTATGGAGTGTGGTTCTCACCAGCTTTTGCGCGAAGGAGTTCTGTCGTTACTGAGCTCAGAAGCTGCTGACTCATTTATTCCGTTCCTTTTAGGCTGGCTATATATATTCCAGCATTAAGAAGTGCTTTGGATTTAAGGAGCAAGGGGGAAAGGGAAAAGAAGCTGGAGGAGAGAGCATTATATGCCCAGCCTGAGGTTTGCTGCAAATGAATGATGTCCCGTAAAGATCAATATGTTTTAAAGGGTTTCTCACACACTGTGACTTGTCATTGCTCCAGCTCCAGGGAACTGGGGCACATGCAGGAGTGTGTGTTTGCAGGGAATGTGTGTCCTGTCCATCATCACAGAGGGAAAGAGAAATTAGGGGATCTTTGCCATCCCCTTCCTTCAAAATCCTCCATATCTCTATCTCACCATCTCTGTCTGCATCAACCTTCAGAGAATCACAGAATGGTTTGGGTTGGAAGGGACCCCAAAGCTCATCCTGTTCCAATCCCCTGCCATGAGCAGGGACACCTCCCACTAGCCCAGGTTGCTCCAAGCCCCATCCAGCCTGGCCTTGGACACTTCCAGGGATGGGGCAGCCACAGCTTCTCTGGGCAGCCTGTGCCAGGGCCTCCCCACCCTCCCAGGGAAGAATTTCTTCCCAATATCTATCTAAACTTCCCCTCTTTCAGTTTAAAGCCATTCCCCCCTTTCCTGTCACTCCATGCCCTTGTCAAAAGTCTCTCTCCATCTTTCTTGTAGCGCGTTCTTCCTCCCTGTTCATCTCCATCAACTCCCCATTGCTTTTCAATTCTTCACTGCAAACATTTCCCAGCTCCCATGCCTTGCACACTCAATTATTCCTTCCCTCTGCTATTATTTACCAGTGTGACACTCCCAGCTGGGGTCTCCTGTACAGCAAGGCTATGGAAACATTGTGGAATGGATTGAAAGAGAGAATACATCCTTTTTGGCACAGACATCACGTGCTGGGGGGTGTTTGTTATCTCCTCAGACAGGTGGGACCAAATGCAAAAGCTTTCTGAAAAGAACCTGCTTCCTTCCCCTGCTGAGCTGAGGGGCTGCAGTTTAAGAGCACACCTGAAAGTAGTTGCTTTACCTTTAAATAAGTGTAGAGAGAAGAACTGAATCAAGTTTCCAGACTGGGGTTTTAGAAGGGATTTAGGCACCTGCAACATCTGCCCTCTGGCATCACCTCCCAGCTCCCCCTCTGCTGTCGAGTTCAGGGCTGGAATCAACATCCTCAGCCACGGAGATTCACTGAAATAGCCAAAATGAAGACTTGATTTTGATAGTTTTCCTGCAGTTGGCCACAAAACCCACCCCAAAGCCATGATCAGGAATCTGCAGGTCTGTACCCCCATGTCTGTGGCCCCAGTGTGTCCTTACTAAGCACTGCTGGCAATGTGATTTTTGAAAGTAAATAAACATGCAAAAAGTGTCTTTTGTAGGTCTGTTCTGACCTCGTGCCTGGTGCTGATTGCTGACAGAGTTATTGACCTGATAGTTTGCTGCTCGAAGAATTTTCAAAATGCCAGGTGGGTGTTCATAAATCAAACAGTCCCACACATTTTTCTTGTGGAGTCAGAGCACTGCTGTGGCTGCGTAAATCACTGTGTACAGAGCCTTTATTGGGGGTGATAAATCTCAAAGCTCTCACCTTTTCTTTTTTTTTCTTCTTTTCCCTTTAATTATTAAAGTCCAAACTGAGAAGGAAAGAGGCTAAAATCCTCTGTAAACTCCATGGTTTTGGGGGGTATTGCTGGAGTGCTCAGAGAACGGGAGATGGATGGGAGAGGTGGGTCAGATCTCCTGTGCTTGAATGAATTTATTCCTCTTTGAAACTGAACTTTTCATTTACCAAAATAGCCTATCTTGGTTTTAAAATTAAGAAGACACCACCACAAACATTGAAGCATTGCTGCTGTCATTATTCATCTTCTGCCTTAAAGATATAGTTATTATAATAAGGAATAAAGGAATTCCTTATTATAAGGAATAAAAAAAAAAAATAAAGGATTGATTAGGAGGAGACCCCAAAGTCTTGCTATCAGGAAATTCATATCATGTACTACATAAAACTAAAGAAACTCAGGGTTGGTGATTTTTTTTGTTCTTCCATGGGGCCTCTCTCCAAATTAGAATGAATGAGATGATCATAAGGAGATAAGAAAAGAATATTGAAAGAACAGTTCTCAGGGGGGAACACAGTCATAAAAATTAAGCCAATTAGGTTGACTGTGCGTTGTTTTCCCTCTTCCTGAAGAAGCACTCAGAGGTAGATAATGAAGGCCAGCACAGATGTAAGGATTAGTATTCCTGGCTGTGAAGCCCAGAGTTTTAATTAGTCACTGGGTCTTTCTGCAGGGCCACGTTAATAGAGAAGGGCGTGGTGACCTTTTCCTTTCCTCTCCACCAGGTTCATCCCAGCCCTGCTCATTGCCACATTGCACTGAGCTCTGTGCCTGCAGCTGTTTCAAAGGCAAAAGGAAAGGCAGCACTGTGGGTCACCCCAAAGGCACATCAAACATCATCCAAACCTGAGAAATCCTGGGCTGGTGCTTTCACATTCCCTCCTCTGCACCCACAGCCCCTCGGAGCAGGGGAGTGAGACACAAGGGAGTGACAATGGACAGTGTCCTGAGAGGCAAAGGGATGGATGTCCTGGTGTCTGCTGGGCTGTATAATCTTTTTTTAAAAGGTGTCTGCTCAGCTTGTTGTGAAAAACCACTGGGACATCACAATGTGCTTGTGAAAGTGTCCCCCTTGCCTGGCTGCCTTCCCCTGTGCTCTGCCTACAGGCAAACATTGATTTCTTCACTCCCTTTTCTACCTTTCCACCATTTCCCTGTTATGCCCAGCTTCTTAGAAAACTACTGTGAGACTTCTTAAGGAAATCTTAAGAAAGCAAAGGCACCTTTAAAGTGCTGATGATTTCAACACCTTGTCTTGCGCTGCTCGAGCAGATTCCCCGTGAGCTCTTTGAAATACCAACAGTGGTGATGAAAAGTGAAACCCTCTGGCTGTGCTGTGGTCCATGGCTGGTGGCTGAGCTGCATCTGCCTTCACAGCATCTTCCCTGACACTGTCTGTGGGATAAAACCTGAACACACAGGAGAAAACAGATTTGTTATGCCCTGGGCACTGCTGAAGCTCTGGGGGATGGAAGTGAGACGGGGATTTCAGTCAGTACAGCTCAAGATACTTTTGTGAAGGTTTATTTTTAAAGGGTTGGCATGGCTGGCAGCAGAGTAACATCCAGTGAAGCTCTTGGTGTCTGATAAAACACAGGGGAGAAACCCAGTCCCAAACTTAAGGGCACTGCTCCCCTTGACACAAGGAAACTCCCAGCCAAGTCTCCTACAAGGGGAAAAAAATCTTTATTCGTTTTTAAGGGGTTTAGTTTAAGAACTGAGTGCAGCTGAGGGTCTGGAGCTTCCCAGCTTGGGATTACTCTGCTGATGATTTGTTTTTCAGAGAAAGATCAGTTTAGTGCAGCTGGCCCAGCATTGCACCCTTACTGTCACCTCCAACTCTGCCTCCCAGGATCCAGGGGGATACAAGGAGCATGTGGATAGTGCTCCTCTTCCTCCCAAGTTTTCTGAGGGAGAAAGCTTTCCTGTCTCCAGGAGAACTTTGTTCCAAGGGTTGCATATGGATCTGTGTGTGTGTGTGTGTGCAGCATAACCTGGCTGTTTAGAAAACCGTTGATCTCTTGGGTTTATTGATGCACAAAGATTATTTGCAGGTCTTTGAAATGAAAGTATCTGTCTCATCCCCTTTGTAACTGTGTCTGTATCTGTACCAGGCTGGAGTAAATCAGCCAGCCCAACTTTGCCAAGTCTCTGCTGTTACACCAGGGTAAAACCCACACAAATGAGATCAGACTCGAGTCCAAACCTGGCAGTCGATGAACTGCAGCAGCAAAAGTGAGTTTAATGGATGTGTACTGCAGTTTAATGGATATGTACAGCTCTTGTTTTATTGCTGGGTTTTAGGAGAGTAGCAACCCTTTAATTGACTTTGATAGAAGAGGGTCTCCTTAGCGCTGCAGTCGAGGGCAAAACCAATCATTAATATAATTAAGGTATTTACTTCCAGCAGATATTTGTTCCTTCTTACTGTAACTCCTGCCTTGAGGACTTTGCTGGCTGCACAGTGACCTCAGGGTTGGCCTGCTCTCCACTTTGCCATGAAAAGAGGGGACCACTTCTCCCCTGCTCTGCTTGTTCCCCCACGACAGCCCAGGGCTGCTTGAGGGGTTGGTGTTTTTGTCTCAAGCACTGATGGTGGTGTGAGGGCTCGTGAGCAGCACTGAGGGATGGGGGGAAGGCTCATCCTGAGCTGAACTCTGAGCTGCTCCTCCAGGAACAAACGAGTCCCCCCTCCCTGCTCCCCGAGACGTGCGTTGGATTCTTCCCTTTCATGTGTCCTTGGATGGGAGCTGGAGTTATGGGGGTGGGCAGTGCCTGGGTAGGCGGCTGCCAAGGGCTACTGGAAGAAAATCAAGGGCTCCATCTCCTCCTGCAAAGCCCCAGGCAGCCAGTCCCAGCCTGGGGAGGTTGGATCTGCCCTGCTCAGCACCGTGTGCGAGTGGGAACTATGAGCATCCCACCAGACTCATCATTCCAGAGTGGGAAGACCTGTCCAGGGGGGATCTATTGAGCACTGCAGGCAGGGGCTGCAGTCCCCAGCCTTTGCCAGGGTTCACTGCTCTGCAGCCTCAGAAAAGCCACCTCATTTTGCTCCCTCCAACACCTGGGCCTGGGACAGGGAGAGAAGGTGGCATCCCACAGACTCAGACAATAGAAGAGATGTGTCTCCTCTCCCTGCAAGATATCTCATGGCACTTTTCCCATAAGCAGATGACACCACTATGGTGGCAACTCCCTTTTCCAGATGGCTCCTGTCATTTATAATGGGCAGAGAAACTGTTCTGCTGTGGCTGGTTAAAAACACCCTGAATTTCACTTCTGAGCAAAGCGAGATCCATCCCTTTGAATCCCTTTCACAACAGAAATGAAATAAAAATGAATGCAGAAACATTGGACAATTATCACTCAATTAATTCCAGTCCTGTCACCATAACACACTGTTTGACCTTATTCATAGTTACTTGATCTTCAGCTCTTTAATATTTCAGTTGACCTTTCAGGCTGGAAAGATGCTGCTGTTTCTCACCAGCATTCATGAGTCAACCTGTGCATCAAGTCACAGCAGTGGCCCCAGCCTCATTTATCATTCCATTTAAGGTGTCAGCAGAGCCATTATTCAAATGACTGGCCACACATGTAATCAATCTTTAATGAAACAATAATTGCACCTTCCACTCCACAAGATCTCTGCCTTCCTTAAAGGTATCTTGTATATTAATTATTGAAAACAAGTGTGTTTTACCAGCAATAAGTTATGTTTCATCCATTGTCATCTTTCAAGAGAATTTTAACCGGGAAATTTATGACCTTTGGTTTCACTGAAGGATGGGTAAACTGCAGCTTCTGTTGCTCTTTCTCTCATGTTATAATTTCTCATAATTCCTGTAGGGTTTTGCATATTGTCAGAAACAGAAGCATGGGATCAATGGGCCAATAAAGAGGTGACATGTTTACATGCCCAAGGTGACACTGGTGAGTGTCCCTGTGCAAAGTGCCTCTGTTCTGCAAGAGGTGATGCTGTGGCAAAGTAAAAGGAAAAAAAAAAACCAGAGAATATTTCCATACTGGGAGACCTCAGGGCTACCTGTGTCTTCTCTCCTTTCAAGAAGTATTCAGACTTGCATTATTTCTCAAGATTTGAGAGGGTTAATTCAGAGACACATGGTAGTAAACCAGGCTTTCATCAGGTGAGGCTCCTCAATGCTTTTGGCCCCATAAAAAGCCAGCAGCTGCTGGGTTTGTGTTCCTTGCAAGCTGAGAAGGGCTTAGGAGCACCTCACCTCGTGCTGCTCCTTGGAAGTCAAGGGGAGGTAAGACAGAAGGTTTTATGTTGGCAGCATTTGGAAATTGGGGGGGGAGGGGGGGGAAGAAGACTTATCAAAATTTAGGCTTTTAAATCTTTAATTAGAGTAATAGATATTTTTTAATGAATATGAACAATTTCTGTGAATTTATAGACCCCGAAGTACTTTCTGTCTAAAGATGATTCATGAGAAAAATTTAACTGGCTGTAAAAGCTGCTTGGTTTGGGGGTAAATTGCTCAGTGATGGAGCAGCATTTTTAAAAGTGAATTCAGGGAGAGTGGGAAGTGCTGCTGTTGGTTCTGGTGCAGCCCCTGTGGATCTCAGAATCAGCACCAGAGCCCTGATCCTGCTGTAGCAACCGAGGAGTTAATGCTAAAGTTGCTCTTATGAGCCTCTTTATTTTCTCAGAGCTGTGTTATTTTACTGTTGTATTTCTTTCACCTTGTTCACAACCTTCAGCAGCTGCTTCAATTGAGGGTTTTTTTGTTTTCTTTTTCTTTCTTCCTGAAATTACCATCAGCCTCCTTGGAGGAGAATATTACAAGGGCCTGGTACCCTGAGCTGTTTGCACTGCCATCCCAGAGGAGGGGGGGGAGCAGAATGAACCTTCTATTTATGCAGCAAGTCTAATGACGGTGGAGCAAGGTAAATATGTGAACAAAGAGCCTCTGTTTGCCTCTGCTGTGACAAGGCTGTGTCTTGGGGAGCAATCTCTCCTGTTGTTAAGTTCCTCTCCCGTCATTATTGACTTTCTGTGCTGCACTGAGGCAGCTCCTGCCTTCCACAGCAGAATGGTGATGGATAAAGCAACCCAGCGAGTGGGGAAAGCTTCGTGCACGGGGCTGGAGATGTGTTTTGTGGTTTGGTTTGTTTTTTTTCCCACCCCCCAAAGTGTTTTCATGCAGTTCCATTCTTTCCTGCTCTCAGCTGCCCAGGTTCAAGGTTCTCTTGTACTGCACTGTAAGAGCTCTGTGTTCATTCTGCAAGATAAACCAGCAGCTGAGAAACAACCTCAGCAGGGCCACCCTGGCACAGGGGAGGGGGGGTGAGCAGCACAGCAACACACACATTTCCCTCCTCTGTGTCCCCCTGTCATTCTCCTTTCACTCTCAACCCCCTTCCCCACAAACCCATGATCTGTAGCAAGGAGCTCCTCTCCACCCCAACTTTGGGTCTGCTGAGGATTTTTCTTATTCTTCCTGCATGTTCCTGCTTGGCAGCATTCCCTCCTCCCATGGGCCTCAAGGTGCTGCACTTCATCCCACAGGGACATTTCTTGTTTCAAGAAGCCCTGTCCTGCAGAACAGGCACCACCTGCTGCTGTGTGGCTGTGGGTGGATGTGAGGGCAGGAGCAGGACCCCACTCTGGTGCTGCCAAAACCAGGGCTCAGCAGGTGCTGCTGCCACTGCTGACTGGGATTATGGGTGAGAACAGCACTGGCAAAGCCTTTTGGGGTCAGGGAAAAGTGACCCATCTACCCTGTACCATCTTCTTGTCATCTCCCAGCGTAAACCCCTCATGTATGAAGGTATTTTACTGAGTTTAGTGGCACGAAAAACCCTCTTGTTTGTACATCCTTGGGGCTGGTTGGCTGAGCACTGCACTGGGGGTGATGAACAGGGCTGAGGTTTCTCAAGGACAATGTGAGGACATGAACTTTGCTTGGACTTGAAGAGGGGACACTGCTCAGGCATCCCATGAGAGATCCCAGGTTGGGCCACCTGCATTCCAGGGTGATTGCAGAGCTGCCTCAGCTCTGGGGAACTACCTTGGGGCAAAGCTCCAGAGGGGAAGGGGAAAAAAAAAACCACAAGTGAAACCATTCTGCTGGTACAGGATTAGTTAGTGCAAGGTTAAATCCCACTAATTTAAAAGACTGGATTGCAGGGTGATAAATGACACTGCTTCCTGTATTGTTTGATAATGAATTGTTTGAATCCTGTTGTATTAAGGGGTGGAAAAAACAGCAAGAGAAAAGAGAAATGCCCTTTTCCTTCTATGCACACTGAACTCCATTTGTTCGGGAAGGATTTATAGTTTTCATCATAATTTAATTCTAAAACATATCACTTAATTAAAGGGATTTATTAAAATCCTCTGGCAGTGCCTTTTTACGATTAGCCCAGGACTCAGCTCCTGCATGTCATGCAGAAAATTCATCAATTGATTTGTTTAACTGCACAGGTCTCACCCCCTCCCTGCTCTGGCTGGCTCGGGGTGGAAGAAAGAAATCTATAGTCAAAAGCTTAAAAATCTCAGAGATGGATTGGTTTGCTGATTTCATCCCTTTTTTCCCTTCCCCTCCCCCTATCCCTGGGACTGGTTTCCGGAGCCTCTGTTAATGAGCAGATTAATATTGATGATGGAGCACTGAGCTGTCAGTCTGGCTGCCAGAGCCTCACTCCAGCACTCAAGGAGCTCTGCTCTGATAGCAGCCACAGGGACACCAGTTTCCCAGTCTCTAAGGAGATCTCCAAGCTGGATTCATGCTGGGATGCAAGTGGTACCTGCCCTTCCCTTGGCAAGGCCTTGGGCTCTGTGTTGTACGAGCCTGGGTGAGCCCTGAGCCCGAAAAAGCTTTCTGACATTGATTGCTCTGTGACACCCTCCCTCAAAATCAGGGAGCTCTTGGGATTGTATGGGAGAAGGGCTCTGCTTCCTGCTGGTACAGCTGAAGAAAAGGGCTTGGAAATATTTCTAGGTGTCCTGAATTGCCTAAAGGTTCAAAATACTGGAGGCAAACGAGAACCCCACCAAATGGGCTGTGAATGAGCATCCTCCCTCTCCAGGCTTTCTCCTGCTTCCAGGCTGGTCTGGGAGAGAGGGGACTTTTCCAGGTTGTGATGGGGGCTTGGGAATGGGAGCACATCCAGCTGCAGGAGCAACTCCCCTGTCACTATCCCTGGCCACTTTCATTTGTCTCCCACAGAGTTATTCTCCTCCTGTTCGAACTTCTGATAAGATGTATCGAGAGCCGCTCTTCTCTAAGCCCATAAATCCTCCCATAACCCAACCAGAGAGCCTGGGAGTCTTATTAAAAAACCCATGAACGAGTTCAAACCACCTCTGATGACATTGTACCTGTAGCCTTTTTAGTGTTCCACTGTGAAACCGGGAATCTCAGCCCCGTGTTTGGCATCGCTCCCCGAGCCCAGGGCTCGTGGGGAATACAAATCAGGGCTGAGGGGCTCCAGCTCTGGATCCTCAGGTCAGCCTGAAATGCACTCAATCTCTGGATGTAGCTGTACATTTGCCTTGTTTGTTATTGCTGCAAGGACTAGGGGAGAAAGGAAAGAGGGAAAAGCTTTTCAGTTTTCTTAGTTCCCTCCCTGTGCTGTACAGTGATTTGGACCCAAGGTGATGAAATGCTGCTTTGGGAGGCACCTTTGCAGTCTCACTGTGCAAATGTTTCAATCAGAATAGTCCAGCCCCAGTGGCTGATCCTTTTCTTTTGGCCTTTACCATCACAGCTGCAGGGAGCAGCCACTCAAGTCAGCTTGGTGTTTTGGGTAGAATAGATGAGGACTCTGGAAGAATTTTTTTCATCCCTTTAATGAGTTCTTCTGACCCTAAATGTTGCCTCCAAGCAGGAGAGGGTCACCAACAACATACTATTTCTGCATCTTGCCCAGACTAATGATGCACAGCAGTGCCAGGTGCACTGTGGTGCTTGGGACCAACCTGTGCTCAGAGCCATGTGAGACCAATTCCTGATTAGACCCACCCAAGAGAAAGGGCTCATCTGCTGCGGTGGGAAAATGGGGACAAAAAGCCCCTTTCTCTTCTGTCTCGTCCCAAAGCCTCTGGATTTGGTCCATGGCAATCCTTTCTCCTGGGTCACTGAGTTTCCCTGAGCTGGTCCAGGCAGCTCCCCTGAAAATCCCACCTGATCGGGGTGTGCTGGGGAGGACACTCACAGCTCACAGAGCTGTGCTTTGGGAACCCCATCAAACTACTTAATGCAGCTTTTTTTTCTCAAAAAATAGCCCCTTGGAGGTGTTTTTTCCAAAGCTTTCAACTCTCCCATCTTTCCAAGGAGGAGGGGGTGAAGGTTACCAGTGCAGCAGCTCATTTGCATTACAAAATGTGAGTAAGACGTTGTCCTCGGGCTTATGAAGTCCTGTCAGAAGACTGAATTGAAATACAGTGCCCTAAGTCCCTCTTGGTTTGTATTTAATTAAGGCCTTTCATTCATCATTTATTTCTGCATCTCACCATCTTTGGTAGCCCATAAAGCAAGAGGAAAATAAGGTTTCTGACAAAGATGCTGATAAGTGTTTTCTGAAGGCAACAGGCTCCTCTACTCTCTGTCTCTGAAGACTTCTTTAAGCCCTTTTTTTTTGTTCTTTTTAGTGACACTGGCACTTTTTATTTGCTTTTCACTAAAGGGAGTCCTGCCAAGTTTATCAGAAATGGAGGATGATTTCTTACCCCTTCATGCCAAGGTTTCCCTGCTGCTCCTGACATTAGTGCCCAGTTCTTTTGTGGGATAGAGAACTGTGTTAATTTTTGGATAAAAATGAAAACTAATGAGGAAGAGACAACTGTGGAGTCCCTGTGCTAGGTCTGGAGTCTTTTAAGTCTGGCTACAAAAGCGCTGGTGTGCACAAAGCTTGGCTTGGCGTCTGTAAGAATTCATTCTGAAAAGGGATTTATATTTATCTTCCCATCTTTCTTCTAGTTACCAAAACACACTCTGGATGCAGGTAATTAAAAATGCACACACATCCCAAGAGCAGAGCTGTTCAGAAAGCAGCTCAGATGCAGCCAAGCATGCCCACTTCTCTATTTTACCCTTTGAACTCCCTAAGAATCCAAGGGAATCATCTTCAGACGCCAGTGAATCGTTTATCCCCCCCCCCCGCCATTTGTTTGTGTGGCGTCTTCCTTTAAGAAAATGTGAACATTTTTGCTGGCTGTGAAAGTGTGGGGGAGGTGGTTCCAGTCCTGCCGAGGTGTGAAGAGTGAAGTCTCTCCTGTCTCATGCACTGTGGTGCTGCTGGGGGGGGTCTCATCCATCCCGAGCTGCCAGATCACACTCCAGCCGTGACTGCGGCACCCAGAGCCCTCCCAGCCCTGGGAAGGGATTCAGCTTTGCCAAAACACTTCATCCCCACGTGGCTCGATGCCCCTTTGCTTTATAAACCCCCATTCCCATCACTCCTGCTCTACTGTCCTATTTGTCTCCCTTCTCCCTGGAGGCTGGAGCTCCTCTTGCTCGCCAGGGAAAATTCAGGGATATTTATCACTGTCAGCAGGGAGGTGGAGGGGTTTTCATAACAACTCCCTACATGTGTTCTTGCACGTGATCCTGTTTTTACATGGGCTTAAACGTGGATCAATGACCTGCCCTGTTCCCTGAAGAGCCACGTGGCAGCCGTGACCTCTGGGAACTGCCTTTGGTGTATCACCACTTGCAGACTTGCCAGAGCACTTCCCCAGCTCTCATCCCTTCTGGCAATCCATTATTTAAGAAATTAAATCTGAAGTGCATATGTGACCATCCTTCTGATTTGCAGGGTTGTGCAGCAGGGGCTTTGCAGGAATAAATAAAAGCCTCTGGTTAGAGCTCGTGGGTCCTGCTGCCTTCATCCAAACCTTTTCTGACAGCACTTATCAATTATTTGAGTCTGTGTGAGGAGGGAAAGGCTCTGTGGTGTGGTGCTAGTTGTTTCTGGTGACCAGCCTCAAGGCTCAGAGCCAAAATCCTGGATCCCCTTAACAGGGCCTGCTTTGCTGCTGATGACAAGGAGGAATTTTCTCTTCTCCTTTGCTCTGTGAGCAGTAGAAAGAGTTTCTTATCCAGCCCCATCCAGGGCTTCTCCTCCTCCATAGTCATCACAGCTGTGTCTCATTGTTAATGGCAGAATAATGGGAGCCAGTGAAGATGGGAGGAGAGTTCTCTTCCATGGGCACTGGGAACAGAAGATGCTCTTCTCTCTCCCTGTTTAACCTCCTGCTGATTTTGGCTCTGCCTGGACTTGCATTGTGATGGAGAAACACAGCTGGGGAGGAAAGAACAGGGGGAGGAGATCGGGGAGGCTCTTGGATACTTGTGCAGTAATAACTTATTTATTTAAGAATTTGAAAGGTATGTTGTCTCTGTGGTGTGTCTGAGCACACCCAGTGTGATGAGAGCTAGTGAAGAGCAAAAATTTCATTTTCTGGTTCAGTTTTAACTCTTTCTTCTTTTATAAACACAGTTTAAGAGGTGAAATGGGAGTGTTTAGGACCAGAATAACTTTAGTAAACAAGCCTAGAAATACAGACTTCTGGAGAGGTGATTAACTAAAATTCACTGCAGCCCAGCTGAGCTGTGGCTTCCAGCCCCCCCTCCCTGAGCTGCTCCTGCCCTTCCCCAGGTTGCCAACTTGGATGATGGTCCCAAGAGAGAATCAACAAAAAAGGGCCATTTCTGTTATTTATTAGGAGCTCTATGGCATTGGTGGCAGGGCTGTGAGACTAAACTTCCTCTCTGTCTCTGCATATTGTCCTCCAGGGCTGGGCTGGGGGAAGCACAGAGCTTTTATGGCCCTTTGCCTGAATGTACCTGTTCAGGAGATGAATAAAGGCCACTTTCCTCCAGTGCTGTCAGCCAGGCTCCTTTTAACCAGCAAGTTTTGCCCATTTAGTTTTGACACTTAATAAGAGCTTTAGCAGGCAGAAACCTTGTACTGCATTTTCTGAAATAGGCTCCTGCTCAGTAAAGCCTGGTATTAAGGAAGCACTTAAATCATGACAGATGTTTGCACGAATTTTGGAGCAGAAGCTTCAAAATGTTTAGAGAATACACAGCCAAGCTCAGTTCCACAACAGAGCACTGAAATCCTCCACTTTGGAGCTGTGGTTGTGTTTCAGCCTGTAATTCAGTTTTCAAATGCACAAAGTGCCTGGAGTGGTGCTACAAAATGTTCCCTCACTGTTAATCTGCACTACAGTCTGACCACCTGAAAGGCACCTTTTTGGGGATGAAATGATGTGTTTCATTCAGGTTGGGTTTTTTGTGCTTGTTTTTTCCCATTGCTTTCTTCTTGTTCTTGAGAGCCAGGGCTTGCAGTGCGTGCTGGGGGGGCAATGGGGTGAGCCAGGGCACTCAAGGGGGTCAGTGCTCCCTGCAGCCAGAGTTTGGCTTCCAGCAAGGATGGAAATGTTCTGCTTGAGGGCATGGAGGGAGAATGTTGGGGGGAAAAAGGCAGCAGAAGCATTTGCTTTCCCTCAGTGCCTTGCCAAGGCACACCTGGCTGCTCCTTTACCTGTGGCAGCACCTGCAGCAGTGGTTTAGTCCTAGGAAAGGTGTGAGCCCCATCCCATTGTGTCAAAGGGATAAAGGAGGTGGTGGTAAGTCCAGTGGAGTGCTACAAAGATGATGAAGGGACTGGAGCATCTCTCTTACAAGAATAGGCTGAGGGAGCTGGGCCTGGTCATCCTTGAGATGTCTGAGAAGGGGGCTGAGGTATTGTTTGTGTCCTCAGGGAAGGGTCAGAGGATGGACCTCTCTGGGGTCCCCAACAGTGAGACAAGAGGCAGGGGGCCAAAACTGATGTCCAGGAAGCTCCACCTGAATATGAGGAAGAACTTCTTCCCTCTGCAGTGATGGAGCACTGGAACAGGTCACCCAGAGAAGGTGTAGAGTCTCCCTCACTGGGGATATTCCAGGACTATCAGGACACAATCCTGTGCTGTGTTCTCTGGGATGACCCTGCCTGAGCAGGGAATGTATCAGATGACCTGCTGTGGTACCTTCCAACCTTATCTATTCTGTGATTATCCATGGGAGGAGGCTCAGCTGGGAGATGAGCTCAGTGCCCCAGGCACAGAGCAGGGCCCACCAGGTTTAATTGCACTGAGGCTCTGATTGATTCCTTTTCTTCTTTTTCTTTTCTCTTTTTTTTTTTTCTTTTTTGTAGCTCATTACCCAGCAAGTCATTTTAATTAACACCATCTAATATGGGTTGAGATGTATTTTGCAAATGTCAGCACTCTTTTTTTTTTTTTCCCCGTTCCTCCCCGTAGACCAAATGTGGAAAGTTCCACGTTCCAAAGCTAAATGATTCCAGTTGATTTAGCAGTGGTAAAGCAAGTCGTTAGCAAAGTGCTTTATGAAGCCATAAACGTCCTTTCCAAGTCCTTTACAGGGTTCCTGGGGAAAATCTTTTTGTCACAGAGAGTTTTCCACTGCTCTGCTCTTCAGCTGATGAACAAAGGGGTCAGAGTAGATGTGGGGCTTGTGCATCTCGCTTTGTGGGGACACTCCTCCCCAAAACAAGGGAAAGGCAGATCCCAGTGCAGCACCCATACTCTGCTCAGCTTCCAGGTGCCAGTGTGGGGAACTCCTGAGACCCCCAGGGACCCCTCAAGGGTGAGGTGGTGCCAAGGTGGGATCAGTAACTAACAGGAGCAAGGGCAGCTCTTACCGGATCCACTGGGAGTTGAATAAAGCTCCTGGTAAAGTCACTGCCAAAGCTCTTCATGATTTCAGTTGTGTCTAACAAAGCCCCAGGAACAACCTGAGCCAGTCTCACAATAAATCCTCCTCTGTTAAGCTGTACTGGTGCAGGTCACCACCACAGTTTCAAGTGACAGGAGGCATTTACTGCTTGTCACCTGTTGGCTCAGTTCTCAGAGTGTGAACACCAGCAAAGAGTATTCCCAGGCTGAAATTCTGATTAACCCCTTGAAACCCACAGCCAGTGTCCCCCTTCATCAAGGAATGATGGAGGAAGGGTTGCAGAGAGATCCAGCAGGTACCAGCTGTGAGTGTGTGAGCACAGGAATAGGTGAGCAGCCCCATGAAATAGTTTCTCTCCTCGTATCTCTGACAACATTACACCTTCCTTTCTCCTGGTGTTCAGAGGGGGAAATGAAAAGTATAAAACTGGAATGTCTCCATTAGAGAGCTGACATCCCTAAAAATGAGACACATGATCCTGTAGCACCACTGTAATACAACTGCAGATAAAAACCTGTCCAGAGTAAAGAGCTTGATGGAAGCAGTGACCACAGAGTGGCTTATTCCTTGGGGTTTTATTTAGTCCAGTTATGGAGGCAACGTGTTAAGTGATTTGCTGTTTCCAAAGCCCTCTCAGAGCTGCCAGATCTAGGCTGATAAACAGCAGTCAAGCTTAGTGTAAGAAGTCCACATCCATAAATTAATGGTCTTGTGCAAAGGATCCTCCTCGTTACAGTGGTTCAACAGGCCATGCCAAACCATTGAAAGCTTTGGTACAACATCTGTCATGTTTAACAACATGTGCAGAGCTATATTTCCCAATACATTTCTCTTGGATACCCCTCATCTTGGGCCTAAACATGAAATACAGCAGGTGCTGCATTCAGTGTTGTTGCCTCTCATCACCCACGGGTGCGAAATGATCTGTAATATTTAATATCTATTCAGCAGACCAGATTTAATGCAGACTTAAAGCACAAGGCCTGGTGGTTTGTGATTTTTTTCCCCCCCTCTCTCTTATATTTGTACAACTTCACTGGCTTCAGTTCAAGCTTCATTAGGAGCAGACTATTACACACAACAGCCGAGGATGGATGGCTCGTAATGAACACTGGGGTTTGCAGGATTCCTCCTACTCTGTGCCAGTGAGCCAAACCTGTAAAGCTGATACTACATCATCTTTTTTTTTTTTATTCATTGCTTGTAAATATTCTTTCCAAGCAAAGTGGTGCCTAAATGCTCCCCTGTGCTGCTGAGGGTTAAACTGGGATGGTGCTGGTGCCAGCTGGGGAGTGTGTTCAGAGGCTCAAGCTTGTGAGGAGAAAGGTACCAAGTTATATCTCATTCTTGCTTCTAAAAGGTAGTTTTGTTGACAAAACATGTCCCTCGTTCATACCAAACATCTCTTTCATAGAATCAAGGAATGGTTTGGGTTGGAAGGGACATTAAAGCTCACCTTGTTCCACCCCCTGTCATGGGCAGGGACACCTTCCACCAGCCCAGGTTGCTCCAAGCCCCATCCAACCTGGCCTTGGACACTTCCAGGGATCCATCCAGGGGCAGCCACAGCTTCTCTGGGCAACCTGTGCCAGGATCTCACCACCTTCACAGGGAAAAATTTCTTCCTATTATCTGAACTAAACCTGCCCTCTGTCAGCTTAAAACCCCTGGATGCTTCTTTCCCAGTTCTGCAGTCCCAGGGAGGTGTTTCAGGTTCAGACCATTCAGCTGTGCTCCAACTAGTTATTTTAATAGGAAAAACCACACTGGGCTCCAGAGTCCTTTCCCAGATGGCCCTAATTAATTTAAACCTCATTAATTATGACCAAAAATGTCCTGACCATAAGCTATGTTCAGTTTGGAAGTAGATAATACCAGTTAGTGATTGGGATGAAATCTCAGAAATGTGTCTGCTTCACCTCCCAGAGTGTGGATTAAACCATGACAGTCTGTGAGGACAGACAGTGAGGAAAAAAAGGAAAACCTGGGAAACTTTCTCCCAGCATCAGCACTTTGAGAGTTGTGGGTGAGACGTGCAAATGAGATTGATTCGTCTTTCCGAGGGGAGTCAGATGATTTAATTTATTCCTCAGCGTTCCTGCAGCTCTCACACAAAGCTGTGCTGATGGGCACGAGGTTCCCTCCACCCTGAGACCCCAGGAGGGTCAGAGCAGTGAGTTGTTCAGAGTTTCATTGCAAGGCCTGGGGGCTGCATCTCCCCTCCCTGAGCTGCAGCATTCCTGCAGAGGAGCAGTGTGCCTGGTAATCCTGTCACTCAGGAATGGGCTGTTTTGGGAACCAGGAGAGCAGGAAAGAGCTGCTGACATGCTGCTCCCCTGGTTTGCAGGGTCCTGTTTCCCCCACACACTCATGGCTTGTGGGAAGCTGGGTGTGATCCTTGAGCTTGCCACGATCTCAGGGACTTGTTGACAAGATTGCTGAGGGTGGTTTTTGTGCTTTTGGAAAGAACAGTTTTCCCTTGTTCAGGATCCCAGTCTTGACTCATTCTGCCATACTTCCTCCTGTTTCTTCCATCTGCTTTTCCTCAGGTAGTTGGAGTTGGCTGTGCTGCCTCCCTTCTGCTCCCCTCCAGCCCAGGCAGCAGCGAAGTGCTGAACATCCCCCTGTGCTGCAGGAGACATCCCTGCCTGCAATGGCAAAGGAAGGTACCTCTCATCTTCAGGGAGTTTTATTTTTCCCCAACATTCACAGTCCTGCATGGCTTTAGCCTTCCTCTAACTTCTGGGAATCACTGGAATCCTGAGCACTGTAGTGCTCGGGAATGCTCTGAATCAGGCAGAGGGAAAACTTGCAATGGTGTGAAAAGATCAGATTTAGGAAATTCTTCTTGGGTTCCTTTCTCTTACCTTCCTTTCTATGTTCCTGATCCATTAGCTGATGTTTTTTTCCCCACTAAAGGCTAACATGAAAGGCTTTTTTCAAGTAGAACGTGTGATTCCCAGGTAACTACCTGGCCTTGAAGCTGTGGGTTTAAGAAAAACACTGAATACCTCATAGCTCCTGATTAAAACACTGCCAGTGATCAAAGCAGTCCTGGGCAGATTATTTAACCTTGAAGAAAGGAAGGTTCAGGGGAGGTATTAAGGAAAATTCCAGTTGTAAGGATGGGCACGTGCTAGGAGGGAGGGATGGAAGGTCAGAGCCAGATCAGATGCTGTCTGCCTGGGGCAGGGGAGAAAGTTCCCACCTCCTTTGCCTCCTACATTGTAACGTCTGGGATGGTCTTTTTTGTGTGTGCAAGATGAAGGGTCAGACTGGATTTACTGAGAGACAATTAAGATACAGAACTGGCTGTTGTCCAAAGAAAAACTGAGTTGAGATCTCTGGTTGAAAAATTCAGAAGCCCCAAGGCTCTTCCTGCTCTCCATCCCAGAGAAACCTGTGAGCTGCTCCCAGGAGGAGATGGTGGTGGCAGTGCTGGTCCTGAACCCAGGAGCTGTTTCTCCCCACACTCAGCAGCAGAACCCCAGACCTGGCTGCCTCTCCAGCTGATGAGCAAAACCAGCAAGAGCTCAGGAAATGGAGTAAACTCCTCCCTGACATCTCTGAGTCGGTGCCTGGGTTGCCCTTTTCACACATTCAGCCTCGGCACCTGTTGGTTTTTTCCTGTAAAAACCCAAGAATATGCAAAAGAAGAGCCAGTCCCCAAGGCCTGAGCTTGATTTAATACTAATCTCTGCAAACATCCAAACTCTGGCTGGGGCTGGCTTTAATTAAAATGACAAAAAAGGGGAGCCATGGGGATGAATTACAGAAGGAAAATGCTGTATTTCCCCATGGCTAGTTTAATTAATAAAAAGCAATGCATCAGGCATGAAGGGCTTTCTCCCCTGTGCCAAAGCAGGAAGGGCAGGGCTGGCACGGGCACTGATGGTGACCATGTCACCCAAACAGTTTCCTCTGTCATTAAACCCACATTCCCAGCTCCAGAAACCCCCCCAGTGCATCCACTTGGCCGGCTTTGCTGCAGTTTTTTCCCCCTCACTGCCCTTTTGTTTGTATAAATTATCACACCCCCAGGCTCAAACATCTCAGATGCTGCAAAAGCAGAAAGAAAGGCAGGGAGTGATTCCTCTCTTCATGTGCTGCCCTGCTCATGAGTGGCAGAATCCAGGCTGCCAGTGCTGGGGACAATGCCCTTGCTGTCCTTATCACTTGCACATCTGTGATGTTTAAGATCTGAAGGGTAGAGCAGGTCTTTAATTTTGGAATGGAGGTGATCAGGGTCCCCTGGGTCTGGCTTTGCAGGGGCTGAGGCGATGTGGAGGGTTTTTCGCTTTTCTTCCTGCGCTCAGCTGCTCTCTCAACATGAGAAGGTGCATTTCCATCCCCAAAGTCATTGGGGTCTAGTAGAGCCTTTCTTTTCCCTACTTGATGGTAGAGCCCTATGACTTCTTTCCAAGTCTGTTTTTGATTCCTTTTCAGAGTAGAAGAGTGCCTCTGAATAAATAATTCTTGACCTGCAGCTTGACACGTGAGTTCAACTGAACTCCAGTGCAGGAGCTCTCTGGCTTTCCAGACGAATCTGCTTTTCTTCTCCTATTAAAAAAAACACACTTTCATATCTACCATTTACTTCTTGCCCACCTCTGAACCCACAAGATCTTCTGGGCCTGCATTAAACAAGGCCAAGTACAGCCCATCTTCTGATCTCCCTGGGTTTGGCAGCCAGAGCCCTGCTCGTGGACAGCTCCTCACTAAGCCCTAGTGATGTTTATTGATTCCTAATTTCCATCCCCAGTGGTAGCCAGAGAGCTTTGTCCAGTGCTCAGGTTAAGCAAACCTTTTGGCACGAATCCATCAGATGGAACAGGGCTTCTTGTGTCTTTTGTACCACGCTCAGGAATTAACTCATCCTCTGAGTCAACACATGTGTGTCTGTGTGGATTATCGTTCCTGCAGATAACTGTGCAACCATGGTTACAGCCTTTTAGGTGCTGGGATATTTGGGGCAGACTGTAATTTTGGCTCAGTACTTCAAAAGATGAAGGGGAGTCTGCTAGAAAAGGCTCTGCTCCTCTGGGTCTTTGGAGGATGGAAAATATCAGGCCCTTACGGTGGTTGTGGCGTGAAGCCGTGCGACGGCGCATTTGGGCTTCAGCATGGTGTGTCTTTTTATTTATTACCCTTAAACAAGAATGAAATACCCTAAAGGGGACTTTTCCTGTTGGTCATGGTGAAGAATTACACCCAAGTGACCCAAGAGACCATTCCCTGCTCCCAGGCTGGGCACGTTGTAGCCACGTTAAATCCATCGGTGAGTGACACGAAGCCCCTTTGGCACAGAGGGTAAAACAAACTGCTCGTGGAGGTGCTTGGAGCTGTGAAGTCTGTGCCACCAGTTGATTTTTACCACTGGCACAGTGATGCTGAGCCAGGTCGATAAAGAAGCCAGACTCCAAAAATGGAATTAAATAATTATTCTCACTTTCTTTGACTTCCTGAAGATCCTATTAGAGAAAAGAGCCTGGATTACTGCCTGGCTGACATTTTCCTCTGAGCCTGTCTCCAGATTGGATTTAGCTCTTTTATCTCCTAATCCCCGGAGCTTTTTAATGTAGAAAGTAATGGCATCCAAAGGCAAATTTAATTTTGACAAGTAATCTGACTTCCTTTCCTTTTCTGGAGCCCGATTTTAATCCTGTTTGCTGTCTGAAGCTGCATTATATGGATGTATTTAAAATCCTTACCACTCTGAAATCTTTCAAAGAGGGAGAAAAATAAGGGAAACTGCAAGCCTGGAAGCAAGGAATAGTTTCTTATCAAACATTTCAAAATGTTTCATTGCTGCTGGTTTTATTAACCCCTGCACTACCCTTCAGCTTGGCTCTGTGCTTCCTTTCTTTTGCTCCATTTTAAGTGTTAGAATCGTTCAAGGAGTGGGTATTTCAGGTTTTCTCCAGCTCTGCAGTTTGTGTCAGCAGGTTGGGGCTGGACTGTGGGTGCAGAGCTGTGACTCCCTTGGGGTGATGTCCCTCTGCCTCCAACACACTCTGGTGTAGTGGATGCTGCTTACCCAGAGTTCAGCATCAACCATTGCAAAAAAAATCCCTGAAAACCAAATCACAGGGAAAGGGCAGGATAATGGAGCTTCAAAGCTACTAATCTCAGCAGAGAAAATAGAAATTTATGTTGTTATTACATTGCTCAGCTCCAGGTCCCAGAGGAACACCAATCCATTGGACTGATCATTGGCTATTTCCGACACGGTGACGCCTCACCCTGTGCTGTTGCCCTGATTCATCCCAGCTCAGAGCTTACTGTTTCCTTGAAAATATCAATTGCAAATGGGGCCTTCACCTCCTGAGAAAATCTGTGCTTATTGACTGGGACTGTTTTCACAAAAAGCCATAAGATGCAGAATGTCCCTGTCACTCTGCAGCGACTCAGCTGATGGTTCATTATTCCAGCACATAAATACCTGACTCCTGCAGAAACCAAATGTGCAGCTCGAGGCACCAATGGCATCTCGCTATTAAACAAATAAAATGTATATCTGTCTCATTCCAGCTTGGTTAGAAAAACCACCTCAGCAAAAGGAGGGATTTTGTATAAATACACGGATTTGCAGATATCAGCCTCAAAACAGGGAGAAGAACCTGTGAATTGGGCAGGGATGGAAAGGGATCAGTTTTCCACAGTGAGGTGCTGTGGTCAGAGGGACCTAAGTGAAACAAATGAGGGCTTTGCTGCAGGTGTGCTGGTGGTGGAGGATATTAGGGTAAGTCAAGTCACGTCCCACGTGCCAACACGCTCCATTAGGCTTCAGACCAGGGCCACACGCTCTCAGCAGAGAACTGGTGTACAACAGCATTAGTTACCAAGGGGTGAAGCAGTAAAACCACTTCCTTTTGCAATTCCTGCCTTTTTTCCCCCCTCCTTCCTCAGCCACCAATCCATCTTGCTCGGGATCTGTCATGGGAAATAGATGGTGATGTAGAGGGTTAGACCACTCTCGGGATGCAGGAGCACGTTGGCTTGTTCAGGAGCAAGGGAAAAACATTTAGGCAGTATTTTTGTTTTCACCTTGCCTGGCTCTGAGCTCTCTCAAACAAGCAGCACTTTTCCAACCTCTTTTTTGGACTATAGACAACGACACCTTGGAGATATTCTACCTGCATTCCCAACTAAACACACACTGCATGACCCTGGCATAACGTGGAGAGTCTTCTTATCTGGAGTTGACTGGAAGAGGATGTTAAAGGATTTTCTGCTTGGAAGCTGATGCAGCTAAAACCAGCCAAAACCTGAGGGCCAGCCAACATCTCCATCATGGACCAGTAAGGTTGAGTCTATTGTTACTCTATTGTGGTTTTGGTCCCCCCAGAGAAGGAGGGAAATGCAGGTGCTGCACCCACAATGCAGAGATGCCCTGCCCTGGAGCAGGGAATGCATCAGGAATCACAGCCAGCTGAGCCAAACTGGGAATCAAGGCACTATCCCCCCAGCTCCCATTTTGGCTCCTCAAGGACCAGCTCTGCTTTTAAAGGCAGGGCAATTGGATCTCCTTGGGCTGTGGATGTTTCCCAGCAGCTGCCTGGTGCATACGGTTCTGCACATTTGTGTTAATGATCATGATGAGCACTGGAAATGTCTCTGGTTGGGAAACAAAGAGCAGATGAGCCCAAGCACCACATAAGCCTCATTTCTTTCACAAGGCAGATTACTTGGGCATGAAATATTGTCATGCTTCCCCCCGTGGATGAGTGATTCCAGACTTGACCTAGTGCAAGCCAGTGTAAGTAAACACATCTCCTCTGTAACTCTGCTAAATGATCTAAGAGATCTAACACTGAGAGTAATGAGAGGAGGGGAAATACTGTCCCAGTGCTGCTGGATGAGCTTAATGCTTTTTTCTCCTTGTGTTTAGCGGGGTGTTTGGGATCTGGGTGGTGAAGGGTGCGTCCACCAAAGCTCAGATGACGTGTGGCTCTGTGGTGGGTGTGATGTTACCGGCGGGCTCGCGTGAGGAGTGTTGGGATGATTCACCTCAATTCCGAGTCCCTTTTGTCACCATTCAGCCCAGCCCCCAGCTTTCAGACACTCAAGGACCAGCTTTGTTTCTCCAAGGCTTTTCAAGTGCGTTTCAGCACAGCAAATGCAGAGATGGAGCCAAACTCTCTCCCTGTGGGATGAGTTCACACCTGGCGGCCTAACGGAGGCTCCTGCTCCATGTGTTGGGTGCTGTGGGAGGGACACAGATGATGGTCATCACATAACTGCAAAAACCAATTCCTTTCTTTCTTTTTGTGACAGCATTTAAAAAAATCCAGAGCTAATTTAAGAAATAACCCATTTGTTTATTTGTAATAGATGAGGATCATTATGAATTATTTGTTTTTTATCTCATCTGCTTTGTCAAAACACAAATCTCCCAAAATCCATGGTATCCCAAGCCAAACTGCAGGCAGGAACATCATGATGATGTTCCCCTTCCCTGTGAGGGTGGGGAGGCCCTGGCACAGGTTGCTCAGAGAAGTGTCCAAGGCCAGGTTGGACAGGGCTTGGAGCAACCTGGGCTGGTGGAAGGTGTCCCTGCTCATGGCAGGGGTTGGAACTGGGTGATCTCTAAGGTCCCTTCCAACCCAAACTACTCAATGATTCTATGAATTCAGTAAAGATGATTTAGGAAGTGATAACCACAGTGACAATTCTGCCTTATACCATCCTGGTTTGTATTTCCAGGAACAGAACACAGAGAGGACTGAAGCTGTAATACGATTTCAACCCATGTACAGCAACTAAAGATTTCAACTGGACAGGTAAGTGTCCAGCTTCTAGGGGGGAAACACAGTGGGAATCAAGTCTCCTTGATAAAATGGAGAAGAAATGCAAACTTTTTACTGATGACATGAGCAGCAGTGAAAAAAAGGAGCATTACCACCCACCCCCAAATCCCTCCTCATCCAGTAAACATCCAGTTTAACATTGGTGCACATGGGTTAACAATGGGGGCTTGTCTTAGGGCAGGACAGGAGGATTCCTGGGAAGATGTTGCTCTAGCTGTGGTATCTGACACCTCCCCAGCTGTTAAATATTGTGGGGTGTGACCCTGCAGCTGGTGCCCATAAGCTGCCATCCCGGATCCCTGGGATGGAAAAGGATTTCTCCAGCCAAGCAGGGATGAAATGGGAAACCCGGGTACCCTTCAGTGCAGGGCTGTGAAATGAAGGGGACGTTGCCTCTTGGGACAGATGGAGAGGAAAGGGAAACAGCAGGAAAAAAAATACAATTCCAGCCAAGCAATATGTCCAGTTACCCAATTCCCCCTCTCTTTTCCTTTAATATTAAAATAGTACCTTATGTGGAAAGGAGGAACCCCTCTCAGGACTGGGTTTTTATCAAGGTGAGTGACAAACCAAGACACACCAGTGTGTGTTTGGGAGCCAGGGACAGACGGCAGAGCCCATTCCCTGCATCCCAGCGCTGCAGGGAATGTTACAGGAGAAGACAAAGCAACCTGTCCCTCTCTCCCTTCTTATTTCCTTTTTTTTTTTTTTAATAACTAAAAATATTCACGTTCCTATTTGCCTTCTGTAAGTGCCTCTAAAGGCAGGCTGAAGCTGGGCTTTACAAATTTCCCCTGGATCTCTTGGGAGCAGAGAGAGCCTCTGAAGAAGCAATATTTGGATGGGAAACTTATGTCCTCCAAGCTGGCAAGTCGCAGCACTGACACAGATTTTTTTGTAGCTGCAAAGCTCTCTGCAGAAAGGGTATAAAGTCCCCACTGCCTTCTCCTCCCTCTCCCCCCTGTGTTGTTTAACAACTGGCTATGATTTACATGGTTCATTAATGCACTGGTAACACTGACACACGCATTCCCAAATAAGCCAGAAGGTTTATATTTGACCTGAGCCCTCTGTTCACTGCAGATGCCCCAGAGGATTTGAAAAACAGTGATTTGAAGTGATTGCATTGGATAAGGACATTACTCAGTGCAAATACAATTGGATGCAAGCATTTAATTTTTAAAAAACACAGCTATTGCAGTGCCTTTGAGCCAGAGAAAACAACAGTTTAACTCCCTTCATGGTTTTGGCTTTTTATTCTCCCTGAGGACAGGAAAGGGATGCAGGACCCGTTTCAAACTGGAGAGGTTTTGTCAGGTGGCTTGGCTGGGATTGCTCTAAAATGGCCTTCAAGACCTTTCAGGTCCCACCTTGGGGGGCTGACACCCCAGGCAGGGTGGCAGCAGAGTTTTGGGGTGTCCCTGGGCTGCTCAGCTCCTCCCCAGGCAGCACAGACAAGCCTGAGCTCCCAACCACTTTCCAACAGCAAGAGATCAGGCCCAGGGACACAAACTATAAAGGGAATAATTTGTCCCTCTCGGGTTGGATTTTTATTGCTCCATTTTGGTTATTGGGGACTGAAGGGAAGAAAAGGAGAGGGTTTAAAATGATGATTGCACAATAAATGGCAGCAGCTCTGCTAATATGCTGAGTGCCTGCAAACAGCTGCTAGTCAAACACCCATAAAGGTTTGCTTTGATGAGGTGTATAACCTTCCTCTTCCCTCAAACAGCTTAACTCCATCAGCTCCTTGCCCTTTCCCAGGCAGGTGAGGGAAAACCAGAGAGCTGGAGCACCAGAAGTACAAACCCTGGGATGGCAGGTGGGGATGGAGGGATCTCCAGGGACCAGAGTGATTCCCTGAGCTCCCTCCCTGCCATGGAGACCATCAGGCTCAGGGATGGGGATATGGTGAGGGAAAGCCTGTACAAACTACTGGGACAGGAGACAGGATTCCTCAACACACGAGGGACAAAAGCAGTGAGAACGTTTCCAAATTCTCCTGTGCCAAGGATCCCCCAGACAAACCCCACTGGATGGCTCTGGGAAAATGCTTCCCTCTGCAAAGTTTATTAAAGAGGCTCCCAAAAGCAACAGGAGAGGGACAGATCCCTGAGTAACATAAATAGGTCTGGTTCCACCTATTCTGATGTTTTCTATGCCTTTTTCACCCCAGATGAGAGCTGCACCCCAACAATTTGAACCCCTCCAAAGCCAGCACACATTTCTGTTCATCCTATGGCCATTCTCACATTAATCCTTCCTATACCCACTAAGGCCTCCTGTGATCTGCACAGCTCTTCCCATCTGAATGTCTCCCGACTATTTACATACAAAAATAATTATTCTTTCTGGCTCCCCAGGCTGCAGGAACCATCACTGGCTGATTTGGCAGGCAGGAGAGTTTCCTGGGGAAGCAAGGGGAAGCAGCCTCCTTGCCTCAGTGCCAGCCCCACCCCCAGGAACCCTGGCACCGGCCAAATTGGAAAGGAGGAGAGGGATTTTAAGGATATTTCCTTGGCTTTGTGAAAAAAACAAGGGCTGGAGGAAGAAAGACCCAAGGTGAAGGCTCCAGGCCTGCTGCCCACGAGCACCTACAGCTGCTGCCTGGTTTTGTATGAAGGGACCTGCAGTCAGGCCTTGGGATGGCAAAAGGCTTCTCTGATCCAGTGAGAACTGAGATGGGAAGAGCAGAGACAGCTGTCCCTGTTTCCCCCTTCAACCCCCCAAGCTGGCAGCAGTCCTGGGAGGATGCTAACAGGAGGAGAAAGGCAGATCCTGGTGGGTCTCCGTGGGGAGCAAGCTTGGGAAGAACAGGGATTATCCATAGCAGCTTCTGGCTCAGTCTGAAAGGCAGCACTGAAAACATTGCAAAGGGTTAGAGGCACCGAAACACTTCCCAACACCCCCCCTGTGGACCTATTAATTGCAATATTGGATCTTCCATCTTTTCCAGCAGGTTCCCAGCAGTGGGCACATGGCCAGCTTGGCTGTGGGTTTGTTTATTTTCCAGCTAATGTAGCAGCAGGATCAGTTCCAGCCAACAAAACTGGGGATGTCAGAAAAGTGCTGTCCAGTTCCCACAGATAATTTGGGATGCACACCTGGAAGACAGTTGTTAGCACTGTAATTAATCCAGCACTATGGCAGAGGAACAGGGACACCTCACACAAGTGGATCATGGAAAATCTAACCATCAGAAGTGCAATAAAAGAAGATTTCTGTGTTGATGAAACAGTGGCCACTGGCTGGATGGGAAAACTGCACTTGGACACAGCACACACAAAAACTCGGCTGCAAACCTCCCGTCCCTGCAGGACTGGAAGTGGCATCTGAGCATCACTGCAGATGAGTTCAGAGTGTGATTGCCCAAACTGAGCCACCAGCATTTGTTGCTGAGCCCATTAAGCTTTAACCAGCACTGGAGCTGTGGCTCCTCACTCCTCCATGCTGGGCTGGGGTTGTTTAACACATGGGCTCTGCCACACACGGCCCAGGCAGAGCACGAGCTGCCAGAAACCCCGAGGGCTGCGGCCCCAGCCCTGGCGTGTGCTCTGCTGGGGAGGGAGGCTCCTCAGAACAACAAGAATCCAGGGGGAAAAAAGGCAGGAGGAGGCCAAGAACAAACAAAAATGAATTAAAAAATGCATGTGTTTTGCCTTTTCCAGGAGCTCTGATGGGATTTCATCAGGTGCCTGACCACCAGGGCCCCGTGAGCGCAAGGTTTGCAGGTCAGTGTTTGCCTGGCACCACCTCTTCTGTTTTATCTTCTTGCCTCCCTCTTGCTTTTCAATATGCAAATACATCAGAGGAGTGTTTCAAACCCCTGACTACAAATAGATCTGAAGGGCCTTTGAGCTTCTGAGAGGCTCCTGCCTTACTCCAACAAAATAAACAACCACAAATGCATGGATGCTGTGCATTCCCTCTGCTGTGACTCCACTGTGGATCCATCCTGAGGTCCAGTCCTGCCTCCCAGAACCTCCTTTGTCCTGCATTTCACATCATCACCTGGGAATTTTTTTTTGGTGGGGAGGTTCCTGGGGTTCAGAGCAGCACAGGCAGTGGGGTCCCCCTTTTCCTGCTTGTCCAGGATGGGTTCAGCTCCATCTCAAGCAGATGTTTCGGGGGCAAAGCTCTGGCACGACGAGCTGAGCGAGCAGAGGGAATGTGAGGCTTTGACTTGAAAACACCGAGCGTGAGTCATAATTCTCAAAAAAAAAAAAGGGAACAAATAACAAAAACGTGCCAGCTGGGTGGTTTAGAAAATCTCTGATTGGCTCTGATTGAAGCATTCAACAGCACTGGGTCTGCTGGAAAATCCTGAATGAAGGTGTTGGGGCCCTGATTTGGCTGAGCACGCCTGGCTGTGTGTGATGGGGATTCAGCACCGTAGCGGAGCTGGCTACAAGTGATCCCTGTTATTCCCCATATTTCATTTTTCTCTGCATTTATCACCTTGGCCAACTGTTGTTGGTTTACCCCATTGGTGTTTTTCACTCTGCTTTAGATGCTGGAAAATTGAGGCGCACGGGGAATTTGGGCTGTTCCCCAGGGAGGGGAAGGGAGTCCCAACCCTGTGCTCACCCTTCCTCTGACTGAAATCCGTATTTATTGCACTCTGTTTACAAATAGAAACTTTAAAAATGTTAAATGCTTAGAAGATTTCAGTTCAGAGTTGATCCCCAGGTGACCTGTAGTGTATAGTTAAATAAGGCTGCTTTATGTATGCTGTACCCTAAATCTAAAGGTCAAGGGTTTGGTGGCCATAAATATTCAAACTGCACAGACTGGGTCTTTTAAACCTCCTTTTAAATATTTATGATGGTGCTTCCATGGCTGCAGGAGAATATTGTAATAGTATTAAGAGGAAAAAAAATCTTTCTCCATCTAAAAGCTCAGCATGAGCCATTTTCATATATTATGCATCACTAAGTGCTGTTTATGGGCATTTTTGGCAGAGCTCGTACTGGATCACAGCAGAGTTCATGAATTTGGGGCTGTGCAGAGCTCGGGGTGTTGGCTGTGCCATCCATCAGCCTGGGCATTGCCTCCAACGTGGTGGGCACAGCTGATGGGGCAGCTGAGGTCCTGCAGCCTGGCACTGGGGCCATGGGGGTCCCTGCAAGGGGGGCTCTTGTCCCCTCACTGCTCGTCGTGTTGGCCCACGGCACAAAAGCGTTCCTGAAACACTTTGCTCCAAGCTCTGGAGATCCATGGAGGGATCTTAAAGAGGAGCCAAGCCCTTGCTTGTGCCAGCTGGAGGGTGGGCACAGCCATGCAGTTATTCTGCTGTTTATTCTCTCGTGGCATTTTGCTGAGAGCACCATCAACCTCAGCTGCAGGAACACGTCTCCTGGTGTTCCCAGGGCCGGTCATTCCAAGCACAGCTGTGCCCTGCTGCCTCCTCAGAGAGCTCTGCTCATTCTGTGGGAATCAGCTGCAAACAGGAGCGGGAGGGTTGGGTGCAATCAGCAGGATGGGTCAGAGCTCTGACCAACACCTCAGTGCCAGGACTCGGGATTGCCTGGATGCCACACCACAGCCTCCGGAACGGGATCTGACTGTGGAACCACAGGGTGAGCCAGCAGGGAGGTCAGCAAAGCTGAAATCACTTGCAGACTGTAATCAGCTTCCAATTAAAACTGAGATGGGTTTTTGTCCTTGGGCAGAGCAGCACAATTCAGCCTGACTGATACCTCTTCCCTGGTGCTTACCACTCTTATCTCTTCAATTTTCAGCAGGGCTCATGGTTTAGGGGAAAGTGCTGTGTCAGCTCGGATTCCCAGGACTCATGAACCCGTATCATGGACTTGATCTCCCACATGAAGTCATTTTGTGAGGGAAGCAAACTGGTTTTTCCCCTATTGCATTGAAACAGGCCCTCGAGCTCTAAAAAAATAAGAGAATGATGGACAAGAGAAAGGATGCACAACATCCATCAGTGTGCACAGAGTGGGATGTCACAGGCTTCATTTCCTCAGGAAATCAGCTTTAAAATTAAGGCTAATCAGAGTTAAAAAACACTGCAGTTACCCTAGACCAAATGATACTATAATGTACTCAGTATATTACATCCTCAATAGCAAAGCAGCATCTGCTACATAAAATGAAATGTGTGTGTCACCATATGTAGGCAGCATAATGTGGACTCAAATTAAATAAAAACATTTCAGGGTATATGGTCCAATATGCAATCTGGGCCCTGGGAAATGCTGAGTTTTACTCTAAAGTTCTTAGCAGTTGGCTATAATGCTGAACCCCAAACAGTGCAAACGGGGTTTTTTAGCAACATAAGCTGTTATTTGCACTTTCCTCCCTTTGAGCCAATATTAATTCTGGAAATTTGGGAAATTATTTGGTTTATTTTTAATTTTTTCCTGTTTTTTTTTTTATCTGAAGGTTTTTGCATCTTTCCACAAGTCGAAAAATCTCTGAGAGACCAGAACCCTGAATGTTTGCAAATACTGCTTTCCATCTGAGAGCTGCCCTCCAGAAATACCACAGAAAAAGCCCCAGAAACCACTCAGCCTGTTATCTGTGTACCACAAATAAAGAGGTAAACGTTGCAAAATTACTTGATTCTCACCTTTTCCACTATTTTTTCTGCAGAAATCTCTCCCAAGCAAGGGGCTCCTGAAGCACTTTAGTGCTACTTTAAAAGAGATCAGGCTGCTAAACTGCACAGGCAATCTTCCCTGTGTGACTCAGGCTTACTGCAGCTCTGATGGTAGTTTTTATCCTTTTTGACCCCATTTGTTGATAGCAAAACGTGGCATAAACTGTGGATTCCCTCCAGGTGTCACAAACACTGGGAATACACTGGTTTTGCCTGGCTTGGGTAGCAGAGGACTTTGTTCTGATGAAGGATTGATCATTGGGTACATTCAAGGCTGCAAACCCTTTCAATCTGTTAATGTGGATTTCATTTTCTTTCAAAACAAATACAACAAGTGTAAAAATAACCTTCAAGTGCCAGTGAGGAAGGGGGTGTTTGCAGAGCTGTTTCAGACAGTTCTGCCCTCCTGTGCCAGGTTTCCCTGGTTCAGGGTTTTTTATCCTTTGCTTGGGTCCTTGAAATATTTGGATAATGAAAAGCTGAGGAAAGCCAGTGTTCTACTTTGTAGAAGCAGCAAAATAAAATATCCAATGGTGAGGCTTGGACTGAAGCATCTGATGAGAGAAAAAGTACGGCTGGACCAGAAAGCAAAGGAATGATGCCAATGGAACTGGCTGTGCAACCATCTGGAAATCCTGGATACACCTGTAAAGGTCCAGGAAGTCACTGGGACAAAAGGAAGAATCCCTACATGCTGTTTGCACCGGGGGAAAAGGGAACTCAAGGTAAAAGACAGGGAGGGGAATGTAACAAATCTGTTCCTGCCTGGGGCACTGCTGCTGACAGCAGACTCTGCCTTGGGGTCATCTGGGACTTCCTGTGTCAGCAGGGAAAGGATTCACAGCTCCCAGAGATCGGAGGTGTGGAGCTGGCTGCAGTGCCAGGGCTGGATGCCACCGGGGCTGGATGCCACCAGGGCTGCTGTCTCACACATCCACCCACCGCCCCGTCCCCTCACCGCTCCCAGCCGTGCGCTGGTTCAGCGCAGCAAACAAAGAGAGAAGCTGCAAACCTAAAAAAAACCCCCACAACCTGGATGGCATTTGGTTTTTCTCCTGCCATTAGTTCTGTCTTTTCCAGTTGCCTTCCTGCTCTTTGTCTTCTGCAGCTCCCCATTTCCTCAGCTTTTGTGTTATTCCTTCTCTCCCATGGCAAAGGCTGGTTCTTACCATTCCTGGCGCACGCCAACGATTTCTGACCTATTCTCCCTCAGCCTCCCTGAAGCATCAGGGGATGAATTGAAGTCTGGTAGTGTCTGCTCCTCAACCCTCTGAGCAGGGAGGTGAAGAGCTGCAAAGAATGAAAGATGTTTGCTGTAAAAAAACCCCACACACCGTGTTTTTGGATTTGTGCGTGCATCTTGCTTTTCATTCCCATCTCCTTTGTCCTTTGGGGACATCTGGAATTCCCAGTGCCAAGGCAGCAGGTGAAAATGCATGGACTCCAACTGCTCAAGAGATCAGGTCCTTAGAGGAGGGGATAGATCAATGAAATTTGCCTGAAATCAGCTGGCATTGATTTTTGTCAGCATGCCAGGGGATGGGTAGATCCCAAGGCAGCTTTTCAGTCCTTCCTTCCTACCAAGTCTGTTTGGGACCTGGGGGTGTCATCACCTTTATGCTTTGGCTAATCTGTGAGTTTTCCATGAGATCCTCATGCCCAGAATGTCCATAGAGCCTCTCCTGTGGGTGGTGAAGGTGAGGAGGGACAATCCCAGGAGCAGCTGAGCCACCAGAGGCTCTGACTGGAAGATGCTGTGGGCTGAAAACAGGAACAGGGAGACAGCTCAGCACAGAGAACTCTGCAAGGAGCCACGTCCTGTGTTCATCCCTGAGCCTGCCTGCGTGAAATGGGCTGTTGAGGAGGATCACAGAGGTGTGATTTCCTCTGAGGATAGATTTCCTGCTCCCCCGCTATCAGATGCTGCTAACCCAGCAATGAGAGCTCCCAGAGGGCTCCTTGCAGCGAGTCCTCCTGTCACACACTCTGAAGTCCCACGACAGTGATGCTCATGCCTGGCATCTCTCCCCCTGACATTTTTCTGACAAAGGGATCAATAGTTTGGGTCTGTTTGGAGAATCAATTCAACACTGGGCAGCCCTTGAAGGAACACCATTGAAGTGTCAGAGGAGCCAGCGGTCCCAGGAGGGGTCTTGATGCATCTGACCTCGCTGATGGCACAAGAGTGATGAACAGGGGAGAGATGAGAAGGCTCTGCAGATTCCTGTGGCTCCCAGCACAGAGGAAGGGGCTGCCTGCCAACCCCTGCCAACCCCTTCTGTCCAACTCTGTGTCCTCCCGCCCGAGAGAACAGCGTGATCTGGAGAGCAAAGTACTGGCCTAAATCACATCCTATTAATCAAGAAAAGAAGCCAGGTGTGTTTTTATCTCCTCTCCTGCATTACACAGCAAGAGTTTCGTGGAGGGCAGCTCTCCTGCAAATTTCTGGAGGAGTTGGGATGCATCCTTGGGAAAGGCTCTTGGCTCTGATTTAACTGTGTCAAGTGATGGGTACTGAGCCTTCAGCTGGGTTGTTTCACAGTCTGATTATCTTCTCCTGAGGAAAAAAAACAGGCCCTATTTCTACTCCAAACTGTGGACTCTTGCTTGGACTTTTTTTGGCAGATGAAAGGGCCTTCATGTACAGAAACCTTCCCCTTGGCAGCCTCCTCTCAGCCCCTCCTTGTGCTGGTGAAAGAGCTGGACCATCTTTAGTCCCACTCCATGGGCAGGTTCTCCAGACCCTGAATCCTTTCCATATTCCTAAAGAGGCATTTTTCAAAGTCTGGGTAAGACTGTGAGAATCAAAAGATCTGAGTTGTCTTCCCACTGGGCAATTTTTTCCCTTTTATTTCTCTTGGTTTCTTTGATTTATGTCCTGAGAGTGGAGCTCTGTGGGACAGGGCTCTTTCCCAGAGGAAGGACCATACAGGGCCTCACATTCTGGAGCTCATGTTCAATAACAAGGTTATTGATATTAATTCAGAAATACTTCAAAAGAGGAATAAATTAAAACAAAATTTATTATTTAATTTATGCTGCTTTTGCCATTTACCCAAGTGGAAGCCACGACTATTACCATGAAGGTCAATGAAACTGGGTGGGTATAAAACCAAAGGAGAGGGAGCAAAGAGATTTCCCTTTGGGAACATGCTGTTGATGTCTTGGAAAAAATCCATTTCAGAGCCTTATCTGTGTTAAACAAGGTGGGGGTTTCTTCTCTTCTGAGGCCTGAAACACCCAAACCAAGTCTCCCTCCATGGCTGCAGCAACTTAAGGTGAAGTTGATCTCGTGGAAAATTTGTGTGTGAAAGGAGCTCTCACTGCTGGGCTTCTGCACCTCTCAAGTCTATTTTAAGCCCTGTGAGCTTCAGCTGCACCTGGGCCCTCACATGGAGCATCCTGAGCTGCACCAACCACGTGCTGCCAGGGTTAAGCAGAAGCTGCTCAGGTGGTTTTTGAAGGCACTTTAAACAGTGCACCCACAGAGAAATCCAGTCATGTGTAACTCACTCGTCCTCCTCCCTCCTTTGAATTTTGGGATTTTTTTTTTATCCCACTGTGAGCCCTGCCAGGGGGAAGGTGATGCCTGTGGTAATAAAACACCTTCTGAGGTGCCAGGGGAGGGTGTCTTCAAACCCTGTCATGCCACTGATGCTTTTGGCCTCGTTGTGCTGCTCTTGATAAAGTCAAGAGGAGCTTAATGCTTTTTAAAGATCCTCAGCTTTTATGGGCTATAAAGCATCGACCTTAGAGGGAGGTGCTGAGGGAAGTATCTCACAGATAGATCTCTGTGGGATAGTCAGACATGCCAGTTTTCCCACAGCTGCTCCCTGGGCTGCCTTTTCCTAAGCTCACTTTAAATGAATGTGATGATTTGCCTCCTAGAGAAGAGTTGCCTGAAGCTGCTACAACACTCTTAGGGGGGCTGGGACAACCTTCCCTGGGACATTTGCTGATGGAAACACAAAGAAAGCTTTTTCCAGTTTGTTCTCAGCTGTTTGTTCCCACCGAGGCTCAGTCACAGTGCTACAAATTTCCTGAATTCTGTGCTGTGTGATCCCAGGACTTGGAAAGGGCCCTGCATCAGCTCATCCCTACAGAGATTCCACCTCCTGCTCCAGTAACAAGGACTCCAGAATAAAAAAATCCTTTTGCAATGAGCAGTTAAAGGGGAAAATCCTCTGGTGGAGCCTCTGCTAATTGTGGACCTGTGGCAAGTGATTCCTATTAAATTATTCAATAATCCCTAAGAGATGATCTGATTACATCTCTCACCTCTGTGTTGCTGTTCATCTGCATCACCAGATACTAAAAGAATTAATGGCACTTATAAGGTCCTGGGAAAACTGGTTTGAAAAAGCATTCAGGGTGTGTGTGAGAGAGAAATGAGGAGGAAACAGTCCCCATGGACCTCGGAGAGGGGAATGTGTGAGTGGGCACTGCCTGCAGCCCCTGGAGCACCAGCAGGACCTTTGCAGGGGGCTGGGAGGGGCTGCAGGTGAGGATGCTCTGCAGAGCAAAAGCCCTGTCACGTCCTCCTGCTGCCTTGGCTTCATTTAGCTCGGAGCCCTCCTGGGGGGCTCAGTCTGGGAGCATCTTTGCTTACGGGTTGGTGCTTTGGGGCAGGTGAGATCCCTGTGCACCCACCCTGTTCCCAGGTACCCCCGGAGATCGGGGGTGGGGAGGGTTGGCATGGAGAAGGGGATCAAGGAGGGGGCTAAGGAGGGGGATAACCCCCCTGATCCAGCCCCGCTCCCCGCGCTGCCGCCGCTGCTTTTCCCCCTCTCCCTTTGCCGTGTTTAGTTAAATTTCCCCCGCCTTACTTGATGTCACATCCTGTTCCACAGCCATCCCCTGCTAGTAGCCAGCCCTACCAATTCCTTTCTTCTTTCTTTTTTTTTTTTTTTTTTTTTTT